>PIJE02002732.1:0-22500 GCA_002895965.2 Coryphaenoides rupestris
GGGGGGAGTGGCTTGGCCTTTGTCAGGGTCTGCGTTGTGATCCACTTCCTGTGATCTAAACGGTTATCGGTTATGTGCCCACTGCTCAGAGTGATGTCATGCCAATATATGTGTGTGTGAGAGAGAGAGAGAGAGAGAGAGAGAGAGCTCGGATTAAGATTATTCATGTTTTTTGATATATGTCCCCTGCATGCCCTGATTTGCATAAACACAAATCACTTTAGACGTTCCTCTGTTTCAAGAGTGGGTTTTTTAGTGTCCTTCAGTTTAAATACGTACATACACACATTCACGCACACAATCCAATACACATCCAGGTCCAAATGATACTGTGTTGTGTTGTGATGTGGTGGTCTGATTTCTACTACTTTGGATCCTGATCCTGTATCTGTAAATATTTACATGAAATAGTTTGACATTTGTTTTTTTCATTTGAAATGGTGTTTGAAATGTCACTCAAGTCATTCCTTTGACAAGATGTGCCAACAAAGCAATGAAACGTTAATCAATAAGACAAGGCATCACTTCATGTTTGGTTTACATGTATTATTGTTACCATAGAGACAAAGCCTTTACCCTAGTTATGAACCATTTAATATCCCTGGCGATTCAAGGAGGCCCTAACTTGTGAACTACTGCTGACTGTCCCTGTGTCACGCAGACAAGCCTGCAGTCGAAACCCTTTCCTCACACAGGTGTCGTCATAGGTCAAACACAGGTGTCGCTCACAACACTAATTATGGGTCTGTTCCTTTTATGGGCACAGGAAGTACGGGACCTACCAACCCCCAATGTTAACGTCGGGGTCTACACCTGTGTTTGCCCTGCTATTACAGCTCCTCTGTGAGAAGGGTCCATGGTCAATGTGTGCTATGTTCACTGGTTCACTAGTTCCGTGGACTAGCCATGCTGCCCCGCTATGTAATGGAAACTAACTCATAATTAGTGTTATGACAGCTGTGTTACGATTGCTATGATGACACCTCTGTGAGAAGGCTCTATTGACGGAAGTGTTTATGTGTCTTAATGTTATTGCAATGGTCTAAAATCACACAGTTTGAGTGTCGAGTGATCTGCTCGATACCAACACAGCGACAAAGGTTAAAAAATATAAGACAACCAATGGTTTAATATGTCTTTATATACATGTATAAACTGGAAATGAAGCAGGATGTAATTTCCCTACTGAGCTTTATTCTCTGGCCTAATTGAGGGAGAATGAAAAACAGGAGTGCAAACTTTATTTCACAATGTATTCATCATATAGTTATAATTTCATATAGTTATAATTATTATTCGGTAGCCAACAGATCCAATTATATTCACTTAGCTCTCTCTTTCTCACTAATATAAAGATGAATAAGAAAACTATAATTATACTATAACTACAATAAATAAATCAAATGTGAGATCTACAGCAAAATAAGATACTTGGTTTTGTAAGTACCAGTGGTCTACTCATTTCGTATTCAATTAAACTGGTGGTGTATATAGGGTTCAACATGGCTCCTGTCTGCAGATATTATAGCAACCTGTCAAATAATATCTCTTCCCAGGGTAAAAGATTTATTAGCCCATGTGATTACATGCATCATTGCATGTCATTCTGATCTAATCAATTATTGGATTCCAACAGCCTCACAGGAGATAACATACAAGATGGTATTATGGCAACATATCCAGAATGGCCAAGCAGTGACCTCTTTGTGTACACGTTTGCTGCTCTGTGGAGAGTCACATGTAAATTCAGCATTCAGCATCAACATTCATTCAGGGTTGTGTCATTTTATGCCCTTATTATTATAATGCCATATTCCCAGACGTGTAGTTTACCTGGTGTAGAGCTCCCATGCAGGCTATGATGTCATGCTGCTTCACCTTCACACACCTGTACTACCAAGCATGTTTAACATACTCTTAATTAGTCTTCATTAGCTGGCTTCAAGCCTAACTACCACAGTCACAAAGAAGTGGCGTCACAACGACGGTTATCAACTCGTTAAATGTGCTGATCATGAGAGACTAAGGCAACATGCTCAAATTATTATGTTGGAATAAAGCTTTCTCTGACAACACTATTCTCTGAGTTGACTACGCCCACTTCCCATTTTGACCCCTTGGGTTGCCAGATGTGAAATGTTGAACATGGCTCGTCTTGTGCTTGTTTTGTGTCCACAACCTGGCAACACGCGTGAGCTTTGAGCCTGGGGAGGAGGGGCGGGCGGAGACAGCTCTCTCCAATATTGTAAATTTGGACTGCAGTACTCATTTGAACCACTCAGCGTTATTGTTAGATACAGCACCTTTAAGTCAACACAGGCTTTCCCAATCTATGAGTGCATTCACATTAAAAGGGGCGGTATTGGCCCATATGATGGCAACGACAAACCATATTTTGCCCAGAATGGGCACACTATAATATTAAACCAACATGAAGACTTACAAAATATTGGCTCAGGCTAAAAGCAGCAGAGTTGCAGGCAGCCTGCCAAAGGCAGGAAGGAAAGCTGGCAAAAAAAAAAATGCTGACTGTCTGAATGCATGTTAACAGGCTTATCAAGGCTTATCATCAAGGCTGGCAGTAGTTCTGACTAATTACAATTGTATTTTGTATTTGATATAGTAATTCTTATGGCGTGTACGAGAGAGAATAAAGAAGAATATAAAAGCAGAATTCAAAGCAGTCATTCAAACTTCCGACATGTTGCACTGGCAACATGCAGTTCAAGAAGTACTGCCAAAGATAGCCATTACATACACACAGCAGTGCCAACCTGGCAACCACCAACACATTGGAAGCCGTTAGAGTTATGTGTCTTGCTCAGGGACAACAAGGTAATGACAATCAAACAGGCAACCCTCCAGTCCAGACGCCCTGCTCTACCTCCTGAGCTCCTGCTCATAAAAGGCTGTGAGAGGTTATAATTGTGTGTGTGTGTGTGTGTGTGTGTGTGTGTGTGTGTGTGTGTGTGTGTGTGTGTGTGTTGTGTGTGTGTGTGTGTGTGTGTGTGTGTGTGTGTGTGTGTGTGTGTGTGTGTGTGTGTGTGTGTGTGTGTGGTGTCATGTCTGGTTATGACAGGCAGAAGTAATAGCACAGTGCAGTGCACTCATCTCTCCTCAGTCTCATATGACATCACAGCAGCTGTCTGTGCTCACGCACGTACACACACACACACACACAGGGTGAGAGAGTTAGCGTGGGATGGATGATGTGTGCATATGTACAAGCGAAAATGAGAGAAACTCAATAATTATAGTTAATAATTAATTAACTATCTTCACTATTACTATAATAACTAATTATAGTTAAATTGTTAATATTTGTTGTTTTTGGACTTTTGGCCCAAAATATTTTCTCTTCCAATCCTTTCCTAAATGTAACCATGTCTCACCCCAAGTGTGCCAAAGCTGTACTGTAAGTTTGGAATCCATCTGGTAAAGTTTACAGGAATAATGACAGAAATTGTCAGGAAAAAAAGTGATAAGGGGGGACCATTAAAATCTTTGGACTTTTGGCCAAAAATATTTTTTCTTCCAATCCTTTCCTAAATGTAACCATTAAATTGTTAATATTTGTTGTTTTCAGACATTAATGTTCCTGTCTGAAATGAATGCATTCTCATTTAACTGATTCTGTGATTGTGGCTATATTGTCTGCTAATGTAATGTGATGATTAGTCTCACCCATCTGCACGATGTAAGCCTATCAGTCTAGAGTTGCCACTGCTACCACCTAGTTATCTGAATGGTCCGTACAGCCACCAAAAACCTGATATAGTTTCACCAGCTGCCACGTTGCTGACTTTATGACTATTGATTTAAAGATTCATGATGGGCCGTACTGGAAACAACAACAAAAAAACATGCATGAGCAAAAGTGTGTCTTCGCAAACACTTTTGCTGACTATTGACCAGAGCTGTAAAATGGGTCTGACCTTTATAAGTGACCTTTTCCATAGCATAGGACTGTATCTTCATCTAGAGTCTAGATTCTAGACTCTTATAAAGGTCAGACCCAGCAGGGTCTGACCTTTATAAGACCTTGGCCTGCTAGCGGAACTCACCACATCAGAGAAACACGTGTCTGCAGTGGATATGGCATTCACATTATGATTAGGTTATATAGTTAGAAGCAGCGACAAGTGTATGCGGACAGCCAGCGGTTGTTGGTTTTCACCTGCCCTCCTCAAAACAAAAAACAAAAACTGTATACCAGGAGCAACTTTAGACTTGAGTAATTACCTTTTACAGTCACATCACATCAGACACAACAGTCAGTCCTCGGTATTAGTATCAAATGTAAGAAAATGATCAGAGAAAAAGCACAGGATCTTGAGACTGGGAATACTTTGAAAAGGGGCCCATCTAGTGGCCAGTATGTTGAACTGCAGCATGCAACCTTGACTAGTGACATTTGGTCTGGCAGCACTGACACAAATGGCAAAGTTCAACTGCCGTTTGGTGTTTATACATTTTCAATGACAAATTATTCATATATTACATCTGCTATATTGTCACTCAGATAGAATTACATTGGTTTCACATTTTACCCCATACAGCCGTGCAAATGGGTTTACATAACCAACAGTCTCTCACTCTCTCTCCATTTGGGGAGAGACAACAGTACAGCTATTCCCTGCCTGTATTTCTGCCTTGCATTCTATGTGAGAATTTTATTTGAGTTCCACAGGTCTGCCATGATTTATTTTCACTCATAGCACATTTGCATCATTATGACTAGACTTGAAAGGGGTCATTATCTTACATTGGCCTCATGTGTATGTGGGGAAAAGCCATCTGAGAATAGATACATACAGTATGTCAGCAAAAGGACACCAGTGCTTTGGCAGGCCCTCTGTCTATGTGTCTGTCTGTCCAGCTGCAGATGCTCCTGCTGCACAAAGTCAAAGTCAAGTGTTTTATTGTCACATTTACATCACAACCCAGGGCCATTCATATAGATAATTTAATATAGATTTCATACATTTAATATCATCTCAAAGAGGCATCAAGTCAAGACATACTGGAAACAAAAGATGTAAAATGTACAAATACAATTAAACCATCAAAATATTCAATCCCATCCCATATCTAAAACAAGCCGGCCATCATCAGACACATATATTAAATCACACTAAATACAACTTTAAAAGTTTATCTTACTATACTTCCATAATAGAAATAAGTATTTTCTTAGGATGTCTACACAGAATATCCACACAGCAATAGTCTCACTCACAATCATCACACTCCCTCTTGTTATCCTTATTTATTTGATGTAGAACCACGTTTATTAATATTCGGTTATGTCTTAATTGAAAATCATTGTTTTCACATTCAACACTGTTACTCTTTATTCTGATGCTTCGTCATATTTTTGGAACATTCAAATCATGTAAAATGTCTCTTATGTCTCAGTCCCGTGAACGGTAAAGTTAAATAGGCCCGGAGACCATGCCCAAGTAGGTGTCTTGGTGGTGCTGTGGTCTGCTTTGGAGTCAAAATGTATCCGATGGATTCCAAATTTACATTGCAGCTTTGGCACACTTGGGGTGAGACATGGTTACATTTAGGAAAGGATTGGAAGAGAAAATATTTTGGGCCATTGTAACCATGTCTCACCCCAAGTGTGCCAAAGCTGCACTGTAAGTTTGGAATCCATCGGATACATTTGACGGGAGTAATGGAAGAAACATGACAGAAATTGTAAGAAAAAAGTGATAAGGGGGGACCATTACAAATATTTCACTTTTGGCCCAAAATATTTTCTCTTCCAATCCTTTTCCAAACGTAACCACGTCTCACCCAAGTGTGCCGACGCTGTACTGTAAGTTTGGAACCCATCGGATAACGTTTACTAGGAATAATGACAGAAATTGTCCCAAAAAAAGCAATAAGGGCCGACCCTTACAATATTTGGACTTTTGGCCCAAAATATTTTCTCTTCCAAGCCTTTTCCAAACGTAACCACGTCTCACCCCGAGTGTGCCGACGCTGTACTGTAAGTTTGGAACCCATCGGATAACGTTTACGAGGAATAATGACAGAAATTGTCCCAAAAAAAGCGATAAGGGCCGACCCTTACAATATTTGGACTTTTGGCCCAAAATATTTCTCTTCCAATCCTTTTCCAAACGTAGCTGGTGCAGAGTATCGCAATGGATTGTGGTATGGCCCGAATGGGCGGCCGTGCTTACCTAGATGTTTGTTTCCTATCTACGCTATCATGACACATGGGGAAGATCATGTGTCAAATGGGGGAATGGTAGATAGCATCGATCGGCATTGGTACACACAAGGAATTTATGCACAACATTTATTTTTTTCCTGATGGGGCGACCCATGCCAATGGGGACAGGTGCATCACACGACAGCAATATGAGCACAGAACAATTCCATCACAGCATGATTGTATTGTACAATCATTATTGTACTGTATTAATCTTTCTCGAAGTCTGCAAACCATCCGCTCACAGGTGAAGGAGACCTTACCATCCAAAGAAGGGCAACTCCATGACCTACCACCAGGGGATTGGATCGTGATGAAGAACTATCGGAGGCGGGCCTGACACTCACCAAGGTGGTTGGGACCATTCCAAGTCCAGCTGGTCACCTCATCAGCGGTCAAGAGAGCTGAAAGGGCTACCTGGATCCACACCAGCCACTGCAAACGGGCACCACCGTTGATGACCAACCCGACACCATAAGGTCACGACGGACCTAGCCCTGACAACGGGGCTGGATGGCCCACCAGTTGCCACCGAACGCGTCACTCCAGGAAGGAGCACCTCCAGGCCGGAGGATGACCCTCTAGCGGCATCATCCTCCTCTTCAGCATCACCGTGAGGTCCCAGCCTATCCTGATGGGCAGCCGGGACAATGGAACAGACTCCCTCTTCCAATTGGAATATACCCTTAAGGGCATCAACAACAGCTCTGATGTCCTCCGGAGTGCAGCCAAGGAACATTTCGGAACTAACAAGATCTTCAAAATGTTGCTGATTTTAGCGTTATAATTATAAGCTACCTCAATCCACAACTGAATCTCAGGGTTTCTGTTCAAAAGATTGCTGCTATACTGATATACTTGAATGTTTTCATGCTCATTATGTACCCATTAACCATGTATTAAGACACAGTTTGTAACTACACTTCGTTATACAAGACATTTCCGTCTATGATGTCATTGACATATAATTTGTACCCCAAAAACAATTTTTTTTTCTCCCAAAAGGGTTTTTTTTATGGGGTGGGTATGACATGATCTTTACTCTTTTCTTGTATTTGGGCCATTAGAACAAGAAAGGAGAAGTTAATCAAGTCGTACCCAGTAACAAAGGACTCAGTCTCTGATAAGAATCACTATGTGGTCAGAGTCACCGACTCCTAAGTTGCACTATATGAGGTATCACGATTGATTATGTGATTATAGAATAATCAAAAGGGGTGAGTGTGGTAGAAATATAGCATATTGACCATTTACAAGCAACATGCCTTCATCTGCATATCATTGAGAGGACCCCTACTGTGAACAGGCATTGAGATGATTGGTCGATAGCTTCAATACTTTAAATAGGAAGACCTTTGATGTCAATTTCAAAGGATCTAGTAATGTTAATGCAAGAAACTGTGTTGCTGTGATTGGAGCGTTCGTTTCAAGTGTTGCTGTGATTGGAGCATCGTTTCAAGTACTGTATTGGAGCATTAATAAGAANGCGTCCAGACGGAGGCCGGTGAGGACTTGTTCTACAGCGTGGAGCTGGACTACGAACTGCTCACCTGGGAGAAGGCTTTTCAGATGGCTACCTTCCTGGAGGTGGAGAGAATACAGGTTTGTTGTTGTGTTTGTGCACGTGTGTGTGTGTGTGTGTGTGTGTGTGTGTGTGTGTGTGTGTGTGTGTGTGTGTGTGTGTGCGCTAGTGTGTGTTGCATGAGTGCTTTAATCTGCCACGAGGGAAGGTCTCTCCACACATGTAGTAGTCGTCATTGTTGTTGTTCTTGTTGTTATTGTACCCGAACCAGAAAGGAAAAAAAAAAGATTTCTACTGTTGACATGTTCGGTGGAGCGAGGGTAGGTACACGGCCGGCCCGGCCCCCGCGGTACTGCTGCTTGCTTGTTACGCCTTGTTCCCCATGTTCTCCTTGTTCTCCTCCCGCCCGCCAGTGTAAGACATACGCCTGCATCACGGAGAGCCACCTCATGGGCCTCACCGTGGACTTCAGCACCGGCTTCGTCTGAAGCAGTGTTTCCGCTTGTCCAGGAGGTCGTTATCCTGGCGGCAACGGACACACACACACACACACACACACACACACGCTGATGTATGCTGGTATGGCACGTGCCCCGTTCGGACACCGCGGTAAAGAGACAGTGATGGAACTTAATGAGTATGAGCTGGTTGCTGTTTAAACCTCTAAAGCTTTGTGTGAGTGTGTGTGTGTGTGTGTGTGTGTGTGTGTGTGTGTGTTCAAGGTTCATGATTTCTTGATTGCCAAGTACAATGGAATGCTTACTCCCCATTCACTCCGGCACTATTCTTCTAAACATAAATTCTAAAACAAACAAACAATTAGTAATAGTACCTAACAAGTACAGTAAAAAGTATTCTTCTAAACGGTTTTCTTATAAATATAAATTCTAAAACAACTCTGAGCAATTAGTAATATAGTACCTAATAGGTACGGTAAAAAGTAAATAGTGACAAGTAAAATAGCAATACTCTGGCTGTTGGTGCAAAAAATGTAGTAAAAGTGTGTGTGTGTGTGTGTGTGTGTGTGTGTGTGTGTAAGGCCAGAGTGTATACATACCGCGCCAGACTCTAGCTAACGCCACGGGGCTAAGCTGTAACGAGCTAACGACATCGCGCGGCTACGAGGCTAGTTGGGGTGAGCTGTATACAGCCCACCGACTGGCCGCCTGAATCGACGCCAACGTAATTGGGGCAAAGGAGGGCCTTGGTGCTTTTACAATGCAATCTCAAAGGGATCCTGTGATCCAAAATGTTCACTCGTTGCTCACTTTCATCAGCACTTCTGGCGTCTTGAAAGTTCCAATACGGTACGACACAAAGTTCTGCCGTATTGAGTTCTTCCTCTGAATATTTAACAGGGGGGCCCTGCGGGTGAGGAGGGAGAGAGGGAGGGAGGGAGGGAGGAGAGAGGGAGGGATGGAGGAGGGATGGAGGGAGGGAGCAGGCCGTACCTTTAAGACCTTGCACATGATTTCGTACACGGTGAAGCTCTTCTCCGCTCGGGTCCAGTCCCATGTGGTCACCTGCAACGGGTCAATGTTTCACGTTACCGCCGGCGATCACACACACACACACACACACACACACACAAGTACAAACAGTATCCCGATATGTCAAATCTATATAACGGCAGAACAGATAGGCTGGAATGCGAATATGTGTCTCTTGTGAGGCACACCACCAACCATCGGACCCCCTTCTGAAATACGAATGCGAAATTTACATTACATTAACATTTACATTTACATTTTGGGCATTTGGCAGACGCTTTTATCCAAAGAGACTTACAAAGAGGACATTTGTTGAAGGAGAGACAGCAATATATCACTGCGGTACATAAAGATAAGAATAGATTCTGTTTTCGAGCATTCATAGTTACGAGGCTAATAGAACGAGATTCACAATTGCTAGGTTGCCTGCATATGCTTTCGAAGATGTACGTATAAAACTTGTTTCAACAGTAGTTTCAGCGGTATACTCTGCATAACTCAGCGCAGGTACGTCCCCTGATGACACGTCTGGTCGCACACCGCTTGCATACTGATTTCACTGAATTCAATTACAGTCCTACGACATTTGCAGGTAGCCAGCTTGCCTGCCTGTGTGTGTGTGTGTGTGTGTGTGTGTGTGTGTGTGCGTGCGTGTGTGTGTGTGTGTGCGTGTGTGTGTAAGCCCGGTGTAATACTCAATATATTGTTGCTTTCCTAATAGATGTGACAGCGTGACCGTGAGAGTGCACGGGTCATTCATTACAACTTGTTTACAAAGCCTGATCACAAGAGCTGCTCAGGTCACCAGAGACACTGGAAGCCACAGTAATACGTGACAAAACATGGAGTCTATATAGATGCTATAATGTGACATAATCTATATGCAATTTCGTCGATTTAGTTTACCTAAAGCCAATTAGAGTGATTTCTTTTTTACACCCTGATCACTAGACTATCCCAGGAAGGGCTTAGTTAGTTACTTGTGTATGACTTGTGTATCTGCCCTTACTCACTTGTACATTGATAATACAACATATCATTACATTTATATTGTATATTTTTTACCCTTATTATGTACATTGTGTGAGTGTACTGTATTATCTTATTGGTGTGAATGCTGAGAAGCATTCACAACATATGTTATTCTACTTATTTATTTTTCTTATTATTATTATTCCGCCGCTGTCTCTCCCATTGCAACGGCAACCAACTGACGAACTAACTAGCTGGCGAGCTACGCAACAGGACACAACCGTACGGAAAAATATATAACCACCGCCACCACCACCACCACCACCGCCGCCGCATCGTCGGGGAGAGAGAAGGAACAACACACAGACGTACGTCACGGAGAAAACTCACCTGCTGGTTGACTGGGAAGTTCCGGTTAATCTTCTTCACCTGTTAAAACGTGTCCACAATGATCATCAACGTCAGAAAAGCGTAAAAGATATGCGTCTATATTTTTATTCTTTTATTCCAACAATTTCGGGCACCACCGTATATATTTTAATTTATTCAAATCTCCTAATTCTTTAAGATCCGTCGGCGCGCGAGAAAGACTGGGCTCAGCGGGTATTGTTTGACAGGCACCGCCGAGCGTAAGTGTTAGCGTTCCTTTAGTGTGCGGCTCGCAGCGGCGGCCGCTAAGAACCACTTGATTCACTTGAACGTATGCAAATTCCAAAATGAATTATGTAGATAGTCATTTCCAAGTGCTCTTCCCCACCCGAAAAAAAAAAACATAAATCCATTCTCTCTCCACACTAATAAAGGCAGTTTGAGCGCGGCGAAGCTTTAAATTAAACCGCCATGCCCCCGATCACAGGTATCGAGACACTCTTAATCCCCGGCACACTACCGATATAACACTTGCTCATGGGCACGTAGAAGCACACTACATTACGGACCCTGGCATGGAGTTCCCACATATCCTCTTTGACTCCTCGACGGATCACCATAAACCATCTTCCTGGTCGCGACGCACACATTGATCTGCAGGAACCCCGGATGTTCCATCACTGACGCTTTTGCGGAAGCAGTTTAGAAGAAAACAACCACACAATGATAGTCGTGGTGGACCACCGTTATCGAAGGCGTCTGGAGTCTGGAGCAAGCATAACAAGTTATTATGGATTGGCACCATTGATATACAGTATGTGTATATGTATGTCTTTGTATATTTCTGTTAAAAAGCAGCTGGGTATATAAAGGGGGCTGTGGAAACCCTCACGACTCTAATTTACAAAATGAAGCCGGCCGCGCCAGCTCTGCGGAGAAACGCCGCTGTACGGTCCTCACTTAGCGCGGCTTCTCGCTTAGTCTCTTTCAATTACCCCGCGCTCCCCATTAGAGAGCCAGCCTCCCAGTGCAGCCGCCGGGGCCGCAGGGCCGCATTATAATTACACCGCCGTGTCTCTAAGTACGAGCACAGCGAGCGCCGGTGGCCACAGCCCTCCTGCTGTGTGGTCACCCGAGGCATCAAATAGCTTTTACTTTTTCAGGTTTTTTGTTCTTTTTCTTTTTCTCAGAAATAAAAAAATATATAGAAATGAACAAACGTGCGAGCCAGCGTTCGCTGTCAACAACATTAAATGTACCCCAATAATTCAAGAGAGCGGCGGAAATTGGTGTCGAGACGAGAGTACGGGCGGTGAAATGTACTTCTTTTATTTTATATTACACGCTTGATAGGGGGATTTTAAGGCATCGCTCGGTTTCGACGACGAAGAAAAAAGAAAAAAGAAAAAAACCTAAACGATTCACTTTGCACGCCAGCTGCTGCCTCGCGTTTCTCCCGTTAGCGAAGAACCACGGCGCTCCGATCGCACAAAGAGTCAAAGAAATAATCGCTATCTCATCATGAGTTCATGTCCCCCCCCCCCCGTCCCCCCCCCTCCCCTGCACGCTGACTCGTGGTATTGTAATAAGTGCATCATAATACATTATGATAAATTATCAATACCCGTACATGAAGTTAGCTCGAGGGGGGGGGGGGGGGGGTGCACTAATATCGCACCGCCACAGTTTATTGTGAAACTAATCTCGTCATGTTTTCCATTAACACCGACATAACAGAAAGCCGTTAAATATGAATAAATACCATCAATAACTACGCTCACATTGTGCTTGGTGAGATTGGAGATGCTGTTGGCGACCGCCTGGAGCCAGTCCAGGCAGTCTTCGGCCGTCGGACACTGGATGACCCCGCTGCACACGCCGTCCACTGCCATGACTTGAAAGGCATTTTTCCTAAAAGTGAAAACCAACAAACCAACGCAAAAGTGAGCTAGCGTTTAGAATTGGACCAGTTTAACAAAACAAAGCAATAATTCTGGAACTGGATTATTCTGGAACCCGGAAATAACCAGCAGCCACACAGCCACCACGTTTTTATATTATCGTATAACTGTTCCCACGATTCTGTTAATAGCAATTCAAACAAACTCTTTGGTGTTATTCAAACTTATAAAACATTAGGGGTGGCTATCAGCGAGGGCCCTGCGATACGCTGCTGTAGCGCCAATGCGATATAGTATTACGAGTCTCTCAATATTTTAATCTGTACAAATTCCGATAAAAGATTCCGATTTATTTTCTCACTGCTGGGCGATGTCCTAGACTTCGAGATTCAAGACCTAATCCAAGAGGAGGCCGAGACCATCAAAGATGAGTCTCGAGACCCAGACTGGACCCAGCCCTGCAGAACACAGCTGATGAGACTCAACTGTAGGCGAATACACTACAGCGCCCTCTGTAGGACGGACCGTACCATTAATATGTTTGTCCACTAAGACAACCTTGCCAACCACGCATTGCTGAGGCAAAGAATAGGAAAGAATACGTTTATTTCTCGCCTCAACCCCCGTAGAACATATTTAAATATTGGGCTCCAATTGAACCCTGAATTGTCCCGCTGACTATGCTCTACATTCACAGAACAAAACACAACAGTGATCTCCGAGTCCCAGCATTTCACCGTCGAACAAGGATCCAACGGGAAATGTGAAGGTTCCCCGCCCCCGATGCTGCGGTCGCCACGGTGACGAGGAGAGCGCTTACCTGCAGACGTCGGAGCCCGGCACGTGGTGCGACAGGCGAGAGTGGAGCAGCGGGATGAGACGCAGGTCCACCCACCTCTTCTCCCAGCGGAGACCCGGGGACGTGGGCCAGGACGAGCAGGACAGGTGAGAGGAGAGGAGAGAGGAGGGAGGAGGAGGAGGAGGAGAGGAGGAGGGAGGAGGAGGGAGGGGAGAGGAGGAGGAAGTAGAAGAGGAGGAGGAGGAGGAGAGGAAGAGGAGGGGAGGAGGAGGAGGAGTAGGAGGAGGAAGTAGAAGAGGAGGAGGGGAGGAGGAGAGGAAGAGGAGGAGAAGGGTGGGGGGAGGAGGAGGAGGAAGTAGAAGAGGAGGTGGAGGAAGAGGGGGAGGAGGAGGAGAAGGAGAAGGATGTGGAGAAGGAGGAGGAAGACGAGGGCAGGGAGAGGAGAAGGAAGTAGAAGAGGAGGAGAGGAGGAGGAGGAGGTGGAGAGGAGGGAGAGAGGAGGGAGGAGGGAGGGGCAGGGAGGAGGAAGAGAAGAGGAGGAGGGGAGGAGGAGAGGAGGAGGAGAAGGGGGGGGAGGAGGAGAGGAAGAGAAGAGGAGGTGGAGGAAGAGGGGGAGGAGGAGGAGAAGGAGAAGGAGGGAGAAGGAGAGGAAGAGAGGGGGAGGAGAGGAGGAGAGGAGGAGGAGAGGAGGAGGAGGAGGAGAGGAGGAGGAGAGAGGAAAGGAGGGGGAGGAGAGAGGAGAGGAGCAGGAGGATGAGGAAGAGCAGGAGGAGGAGGAGAGTCTAGTGGTTAGAATTTTTGATTCCCAGCCCAAAGTGTCACTGCATGCACTTCTTTGGCCCTGCCAGCGTGTCCTCGTTAGTGGAATAAATGAAAACTAATCTGCAGTATAAATAGCAAATAAATAAAGTGTGTGATAGGTAAATAACAGTAACAGGAGGAAGCAGAGAACACCAGGTGGTTACGCCAACAATTCATGCGCTCGCAACAGGTGACACCCCCACCCTCCCCCCTCCCCCTCCTGTCAGCCCCCTCCACCCCCCCCCCCACCATAGAGAGAGAGACAGAGAGTGTGAACAGGTGGTGGCGATGGTGGTCGGTGGGTTGGGTGGTTGGTGGGGGGAGGTGGTGGCGGTGGTGGTGGTGGAGTCAAGTCAATTTTATTTGTAGAGCCCTTAATCACAGTTACAGTCTCAAAGGGCTTTACAGGCCATATGATTATGAGCCATGTGATTATGACACCCCCCCCCCCCCTAGCCCTAGCCCCCCCTAAGGGCAAGAAACGTCTCCCTTAATTAACAAGGAAGAAATTGTGGCGGCGGCGGTGGTGGTGGCGGTGGTGGTGTTGGCGGCGGCGGCGGTGACCTACTGTGTTGTTGGGATGGTAGTTTAAATGAAGCCCGCTGTCGCACAGAGGGGAGGATGTGCCACTGCTCTGGTCACTGGGAACACCTGGGGGAGGGGAGGGGGAGAGAAAGAGAGGAGAGAGAGAGAGAGAGAGAGAGAGAGAGAGAGAGAGAGAGAGAGAGAGAGAGAGAGCTACCAGTCGTAACCGCGGCCGTGTACCTACCCTCGCTCCACCGAACATGTCAACAGTAGAAATCTTTTTTTTTTCCTTTCTGGGTTCGGGTACAATAACAACAAGAACAACAACAATGACGACTACTACATGTGTGGAGAGACCTTCCCTCGTGGCAGATTAAAGCACTCATTGCAACACACACTAGCGCACACACACACACACACACACACACACACACACACGCCCACACACCACACACACACACACCACACGTGCACAAACACAACAACAAAACCTGTATTCTCTCCACCTCCAGGAAGGTAGCCATCTGAAAAGCCTTCTCCCAGGTGAGCAGTTCGTAGTCCAGCTCCACGCTGTAGAACAAGTCCTCACCGGCCTCCGTCTGGACGCTGAAGCAGTGTTTCCGCTTGTCCAGGAGGTCGTTATCCTGGCGGCAACGGACACACACACGCACACACACACACACACACACACACACACACACACACACGCTGGTGTATGCTGGTATGGCACGTGCCTCCTTCGGACACCGCGGTAAAGAGACAGTGATGGAACTTAATGAGTATGAGCTGGTTGCTGTTTAAACCTCTAAAGCTTTGTGTGAGTGTGTGAGTGTGTGTGTGTGTGTGTGTGTGTGTGTGTGTGTGTGTGGTTTGTGTTGTGTGTGTGTGTGTGTGTGTGTGTGTTCAAGGTTCATGATTTCTTGATTGCCAAGTACAATGGAACACTTACTCCCCATTCACTCCTGCACTATGCTTCTAAACAGGTACAGTAAAAAGTATTCTTCTAAACGGTTTTCTTATAAATATAAATTCTAAAACAACTCTAAAGCAATTAGTAATATAGTACCTAATAGGTACGGTAAAAAGTAAATAGTGACAAGTAAAGTAGCAATACAAAAAAACAAATACAAAAAATTTAGTAAAAAGTGTGTGCAGTACAGTTATATACTTATACTGGCCTAAAATGGTAATTAGTGTGTGTGTGTGTGTGTGTGTGTGTGTGTGTGTGTGTGTGTGTGTGTGTGTGTGTGTGTAAGGCCAGAGTGTATACATACCGCGCCAGACTCTAGCTAACGCCGCGGGGCTAAGCTGTAACGAGCTAACGGCATCGCGCGGCTACGAGGCTAGTTGGGGTGAGCTGTATACAGCCCACCAACTGGCCGCCTGCAGGAGGGCCTCGGCGCTTTTACAATGCAATCTCAAAGGGATCCTGTGATCCAAAATGTTCACTCGTTGCTGGACGATGCTCACTTTCATCAGCACTTCTGGCGTCTTGAAAGTTCCAATACGGTACGACACAAAGTTCTGCCGTATTGAGTTCTTCCTCTGAATATTGAACAGGGGGGCCCTGCGGGTGAGGAGGGGGAGGAGGGAGGGAGGGAGGGAGGAGGGAGGGAGGGAGGGAGCTGGCCGTACCTTTAAGACCTTGCACATGATTTCGTACACGGTGAAGCTCTTCTCCGCTCGGGTCCAGTCCCATGTGGTCACCTGCAACGGGTCAATGTTTCACGTTACCGCCGGCGATCACACACACACACACACACACACACACAAGTACAAACAGTATCCCGATATGTCAAATCTATATAACGGCAGAACAGATAGGCTGGAATGCGAATATGTGTCTCTTGTGAGGCACACCACCAACCATCGGACCCCCTTCTGAAATACTAATGCGAAATTTACATTACATTTACATTTACATTTACATTTTGGGCATTTGTCAGACGCTTTTATCCAAAGCGACTTACAAAGAGGACATTTGTTGAAGGAGAGACAGCAATATATCGCTGTGGTACATAAAGATAAGCATAGATTCTGTTTTCGAGCATTCATAGTTACGAGGCAAATAGAACGAGTTTCACAATTGCTAGGTTGCCTGCATATGCTTTCGAAGACGTACGTATAAAACTTGTTTCAACAGTAGTTTCAGCGGTATACTCTGCATAACTCAGACGCAGGTACGTCCCCTGATGACACGTCTGGTCGCACACCGCTTGCATACTGATTTCACTGAATTCAATTACAGTCCTACGACATTTGCAGGTAGCCAGCTTGCCTGCCTGTGTGTGTGTGTTGTGTGTGTGTGTTGTGTGTGTGTGTGTGTGTGTGTGTGTGTGTGTGTGCGTGTGTGTGTAAGCCCGGTGTAATACTCAATATATTGTTGCTTTCCTAATAGATGTGACAGCGTGACCGTGAGAGTGCACGGGTCATTCATTACAACTTGTTTACAAAGCCTGATCACAAGAGCTGCTCAGGTCACCAGAGACACTGGAAGCCACAGTAATACGTGACAAAACATGGAGTCTATATAGATGCTATAATGTGACATAATCTATATGCTATTTCGTCGATTTAGTTTACCTGTGAATGCTGAGAAGCATTCACAACATATGTTATTCTACTTATTTATTTTTCTTATTATTATTATTCCGCCGTGTTTTTTGCCGTGTATCTTCTCCCACAGTTTTCAACGTAGAAACTCTGTTCAAAGTTTAAAAGATTCAGCTTAATTAGGACATACGTGCTATATCTTTTCTTATTCATACCCTTCATACTTTCCGAAATATTCAACGTTTTTCAGCAATTTTTCCCCATTGAAATGAATGGGGGGAACCTCTTCCCATTCATTCATACATTCAGGTAGAAACTCCATTCAAACATTAAAACGTTCAGGAAACTTGGATGAATTCACACATGATTTCACAATTTTCATAACATTCATACTTTTGACATAATTACAGTTCAAACTTAATAGATTTTTCAGCTCCTCAGACACTTTAACATGGGTGTGTATTGGGTCGGTTAGAGCGGGTGACGTCACCGTCACAGCGTAGAGAAGACGAAATATATTTTTAATAATCTATGCCATCCCATTAACTACGTAATCTATACATCAAAATGTAGTCACATATATGTAACTATGGAAACAAACAGACTTATACTTTTGGATTTATGAGCCTAGAAGTAACATCATTGCAGACTCCAAAGCCCGTATTTTCACGCAGTTTCAAGCTGTCACCCTCCTGCGACAGAAGGTTTCCACCACTGATCACGCCATTTTAAAACTGCCATCCCGCCCACAATATTAACTCCACATACGTAATCTATACATCAAAATGTAGGTACACTCGTGACGGTCACATATATGTAACTATGGAAACAAAGGGACTTATACTTTTGATTTATGAGCCTCGAAATGAACAGGTCCCCACCTTTTCAAGCAGAATTGAATCTACAAGGGCTATGGTGGTGACGCCATAGCCACGCCAACACAGACGCCATTTTGACACCATGTGTCTGGCTACTGTAAGTTTGGAACCCATCGGATAACGTTTACTAGGAATAATGACAGAAATTGTCCCAAAAAAAGCGATAAGGGCCGACCCTTACAATATTTGGACTTTTGGCCCAAAATATTTTCTCTTCCAAGCCTTTTCCAAACGTAACCATGTCTCACCCAGAGTGTGCCGACGCTGTACTGTAAGTTTGGAACCCATCGGATAACGTTTACTAGGAATAATGACAGAAATTGTCCCAAAAAAAGCGATAAGGGCCGACCCTTACAATATTTGGACTTTTGGCCCAAAATATTTTCTCTTTCACAAGAATTTCCCTGTTCAGAATGGCCCTGTGTTATGAAGAACAGGTGACAATAAAACACTTTGACTTTGACTAGTTAGTTAGGCCTAGTCTTGTCGGCATAACACTGTGCACGCTCACACGACTGAAAGGATACGTGTTCCTCCCCTGAATGTGAATATCTCTGCTTATGATCTCTGCTTCGTGCAGACAAAAGGACGGTGAACGTGTGAGCTAAACCCAAACGGCCTCGTCTGTTGCCACCGGTTGCAGAGCGGCACAACCAACTTTTCTAATTACAATATCACACGGCCAGAGAAGAAACCCTCACGGTACACTGTTGCTGTTTGGGAGCAGTATTATACCGCGGGATATTCTTGCCATTACATTACAACTGGCGCCTCATAATAGGAATCTCTCATTTTTATTCATGAAATGGTAAATATTACTTTGGTTATTCGAAAAAAACACATTGGAATGGATGAAAGCCAATATGAATGGCTTCACCGCATTTGCACATTCTAGCGCTGCAGCACACTAAATGGTGCATTGTATTTCTGCTTGAAAACGCTGCAAAAGCAACAGTGACTGCCGATGGGTTTTTGACAGCGGCTGATATAAGGAGAGATCTTACCGGAGGAGCTGAGAATTTGAAGAGCGAAGAGCCCCTCAAGGCGAGGAACTTGGGAGTGTACATCCGATCGTGAACAGAGTCCAACTCCTTCTCGTCCGCCCAGCCCATGTATACGATCTAGCAAACAGTAAGGTAACTGTAACGTAGACTTTATATAAAACACAGTAAGGAGATGGTGTTAATGTACACTTTATATAAAACACAATAAGGAGATGGTGTTAATGTACACTTTATATAAAACACAATAAGGAGATGGTGTTAATGTACACTTTATATAAAACACAATAAGGAGATGGTGTTAATGTACACTTTATATAAAACACAATAAGGAGATGGTGTTAATGTACACTTTATATAAAACACAATAAGAAGATGGTGTTAATATAGACATTAATAAGGACATTATGTTAATGTTGACTTTCTATAGAAGGTCTAAAAACAATAAGGAGATGGAGTTAAGGAATCATCCAAGCGGTTTCAAAAACCGGTGTCATGACAGCCGTTTTTTTTGCCATCACAAGTGGTGAGTATCCACCTAGAAATATGGTGGCTAGATCAGCCAACCAGTTGCTACAGTCCACTGGGTAGGCTGGTCGGCTGATCTACTTCTAGGTGGACACTCCCACTAGTGATGACAAAAACCAGAGATGACGCCGGTTTTTGAAACCGCTTGGAATGGCTGATCACGCTACCTGGTGTATAATAGGAGAGAGAGAGAGAGAGAGAGAGAGAGAGAGAGAGAGAGAGACAAACACATACCATTAGATACATCCTATAATATGATGGAGTGGACTGTGTGTGTGTGTGTGGTGGGTGGGTGGTTTAACCAGCCTCAGCCTGATCAGTCAATGCACCTCACCAGACCACAGACACTAACTGGGCCAACAGGTGAGGCTGCTTAAACCAGCCACCAAACACACACACTCCACAATGAATGACATACAGTATATATATATATATATATATATATATATCATATAAGAACGGCAAGTACTCCTACGACTTCTACGTTGACTACTGCTATGACAATTTCTACTCCTACTCCCAATAATATTCACTAATATCGCATTGCATTTGTACGGCGCGGTAATAACATTATTTTTATCGTTATTTCTAAAGTCACGTAGTCATTAACCAAATAGAGACGTGGAAGGGAAATAGATATTTTCCTCGACTGGATCTCCGTGTGCATCGCTGTCTGGCTGCTATTACCTCAGCGGCGCTTTTGTTTGTTTAGCTTTGTTTTTGCCGTCATTAGCCAATTACTGTGTTGCGCACAACCTTTCATCATCTTGACACGGGAATGTTCATCAGTGTAGCCAAGGCAATGCTCGGTATTAATAGTCTCTCGCTTTCTGTTTGTCTTTTGCGCTCGTTCTCTCTTACTCTCTCTTTATCTCTCTCTCTCTCACTCGCTCTCTGTCTTTCTGTCTCCATCTCTCTTGCTTGCTCTATTTCTCTTTCTCTCTCTCTGTCTCCCCTCTCTGTTTCTCTGTCTCTCTCTCTTCCCCCCTCTCTCTCGCTCTCTTTCTTTCACCATTGCGCTCTCTCTCTCTCTCTCTCTCTCGCTCTCCCTCTCTATCTCTCTCTCTCTCTCCCTCCCTTGAAGGACATGTTCTACTAATATGTGTCTGAGAATTATCAGGTCACAATGACAATCAAACAGAAACTGACACAATAACATCACCCACACACACCCACACACACACACACACGCACACACGCACACACACGCACACACACACACACAGTGCAAACGCCACGCTATTTGTCTCCTAACGGCGACAATGGAGGAGAGGGAGCATAAGCAGGGGGTTCTCGAGGTTCCTTACATGTGCAATCTTCGCAGAGGGGCAATTTAAGAAAGGCCGGGGTCTTCTTCAGGAAGGAGACAGTGAGTGTCACCTCCTCGCCAGCATTTCTCAAAACCTGGACCTGTGGTTTGAGGAAACTAATATTAGAGGCTTAAAACAGCTTCTCCCTCCACTGATTTGCCGGCAGTGATGGATTGGAAAAACGGGCATGGTGTGCCCATTCCCCCGCCGAAGCACGGTAATCCCAGATAACAGACTCACGGAGAGTTCATTTTTAGCAATTTTTTGGCAAGAAGAACACGACGGGCTTCATTTCTGTTGTTTTTTTGGTTCAACGGTTACAAATCTGAAGGTTAGCGTGGCACACGTTCGGCATCTTACCGCTTCCTCGTGGCGATAGCTTCTGACGTTTATTCCGTTGATCTGGAAACACAAACGGTGACATTGTGATGAAAGCCGTTCACGGCGCCGTCAATGCATATCGCCGTTTGTTCACAATGACGATGAATGAGAGCGGCCAACGAAAACCCCTGTCTCTGCACTTACAAAAAACAAAACAACACCAAAAATAAAAAACACACGAGTCTCAAGCCTTTCTGTAAATGTTATCTTTGTGGACCGCAGCACGGTGGCGGAGAGAAGGGGAGATTGGTTTATTTATTCATCACATTTTTTCCCATTCTCCGCAGCCCCACCGAAATAGAGGTCCGGGGAATCTGACATTTACCTTTAAGTGCCTCGTGTTTCAACAGGATTTTTTTGCTGACATATGGCGTATGAAATATTAAATATACACTTCACTTTTGGTGCGTAGGCGGGGAGAGAGAGAGAGAGAGAGAGAGAGAGAGAGAGAGGTGTGAAAACAGGTGTGAACATGAAAACATACGGAATTACACATGTCCGCCCTGTTTACCTGCAGAATGCCATCTCCAATAAAGAGAAGGCCAGAGAGTTCAGCTGGAAAAAGAAATACATATATATATCTATTATTATTATTATTACGAAGAAAAAAAACACCACAATAAACTTTAGTTTATTGTTAATCTGCAAAAGAAATGTCACCTTTTTGCTCTTTCGATATCTTGGATATCACTACTGGGATTTTATGCTCTGCTCCGCCCTGTAGTACAAACAGAGTTGTTGTCAATTACGATTCACAAACAGAGACGCAGATGCAGAGAAGGGGAAGAAAAACAAGAATATAAATTTTTTAACAAACTGAAACCTCTCTGGCTACCACCGCCTGACAGGAGAGGAGGGATCAACCGGTATCTGGGGTGACGTTCGTTCATGATGCTCAGAGAGAGGCTCGGAGAAGATACACGGAGGAGAAGAATGCTTTTCGGTTGGGTTGGGTTTTTTTTTTTTTTTAGTTCACCTTGATGCTCAGACCGAACCCTCCGATCGCCTGTCTTCGTATCGTCACAGTTCTCTCCTGTCGGCAGAATCACAACCATCGCAGTCAATTATACACAGCCGCCAACAGGGGACACATCGGCTCTGTTGTCGACACAAATCGTTCAACACAATGAAAGGTTAAAATGCAATTTTCAAAGGTATCTGATGATGAAGTATAAAGTGTTTGGACCGAACCTTGGAGAAGTGGCAGGCTTAAAGACAAAGACGAAGTAAAGCTTTGTGCA
>PIJE02002732.1:27500-50000 GCA_002895965.2 Coryphaenoides rupestris
TGGTGAAGGTGCAGATCGGTGTGTGATGATAGTACAATCACCCAATCACGGCGCTGTATGACACCGGAACAGAACAGAACAGAACAGAACAGAACAGAACAGAACACATACAAGGGAAATAATTGGAACATACCGGGCTTACATGAACCTGTTCCACTCAGTTGCTGTGAGACATGGCTGCCTCTTGACTCTTGACTTGATGTGAAAATGGAAAAAAAAAAAACGGCGTCAGAAGAACAAAAATGAAGAATAAGAAAGGGGGGAAAAAAGTCCCACAGTTTATGATTTAAAACGATTGCAACCTGCGTTCAAGGAGGGAGTTGGGGGGTGGGGGTGGGGAGGCGTGGCTCAGCGGGGACGGTTCTGTGGATGGACGGGCGAGTCTAGCCATTCACCAGCCGACCGAGTCCTGCTCCTCCAGCCCGTAGCACAGGAGCATCCCAGACCATGGCTGTGTCCAGGGGTGGGGAAGCTACCGAGCTACAGAGGGTGCAGTCGTTCTCTCTCTCTCTCTCTCTCTCTCTCTCTCTCTCTCTCTCTCTCTCTCTCTCGGCTTGGCGTATAGAGGTAGGATTATGTCCCGTCACCCCCCCCCCCCCCCCCCCCCCCGCCCTCCTCGTCCACTGCTAGCAGGCGAGGAAGGGCACGGCCAAAGTGCTGTGCTCGGGTGCGGCTTTATAAACTCCTGACATTGATTGGTGGCTGGGCTGCTTTAATTCCAGGTTGAGGCTTAGGCATTATTTAAATCCTTCATTCGGTTAAAGGGTGGGATCCATTAGCGAGAGAGGAAATCGGTGAAATCCGCCATGAGCTGGAGAGAGAAAAAAAAAAGACACAGAAAGAATTCAGTTGATCTATAATTTACAGCAGAACTACTGGATAAAGTACGCCTCGGCTACAGGGGGTAAGGAGCAGGTTTGCTGTATAACATTTGAAATAATGTTGAAATAAAAATGGAAGGGCTCTTAGACGACGTGAGATGTATTCTGGAGAGCCATTGTTAACATAAATATCATGTGATTATGCTTTATAATAAAAAGGCAGTCATTCATACAAGAGAAAGAGAGAGCAATCAGAAAAGGATGCATTTCATAGCTCTGCTTGCGTTGCGGAGACCTGTGGATTTGTGTGTATAAATGCCAGAAGGCAATTAACATACATTTTCCTGTTTTCACGCGTTTGAAAAGCCAAGTGCTGCAACCCCTAAGTGTTCCGTGTTTGTTCCAATAGAAGCCCTTTGAGAGAATCTACTCGTTAGCGCGCTTTGTCGCAGCGCCGCCGCTGTCTTGTCAAGCAGCAGTCTCCTTTGTTGCCGCTGTGTTTGTTATTCCCCCGAGATTAAGAAAATGAAATATCCACCACCGAAGTAAAATAAAATCTAAGTGCAAGACGTTGACTTGATTATAGAGCAGACTCAATGGGATTTGATCATGTGTTTGCCAAAGCACCGCGGCTGCATCCATCGCCACGGAGGCAGAAATAGGAAACAGGAAAAGAAACAAACAAAAAGAGGCAATTAGCAATATCCAAAATAACGACTGACTCAAAATAACGATAAAGGCAAAAAACAAGTCAAAAGTTAGAAGGGCTCACGCTCATAAAACTCTCTCCCTCATAATGAGATACAGTGAGGGTCTTAGATTCATTAAAAATCTTCCCTGAAGCATAATTGGGTTATCGCAGCAGCCGAGAATAGTAGGAAAACAAACCAATTCACTCAACAGACATCGAAAAGGTGATCTTTTCTCCTCCTTGCGGTCCACTAGCAAGAGTGCTTCTCTTGTCCAGAGCAAGCCGGAACGACTGAGGCCTAAAGAAAGACAGAACCACGTGAGGGATGCACGCGCAAACTTAGCAGCATTTTAAGACGCTCGCTTAAAATGAATGACCGATTCTCATTTCTCATCGTCACAAACGCATCTACAGCCTGAAGACGGCTTGTCCTCATTGCGGCAGCCTCAACGTTATAAGCCCTATTTCTGTGAAAAAATGTGACGGTTTGTCCTTGCCGAGTAAAAAAAATAAAAGCTTTTTGGAGTTGAAGCAGACGGTCAACCGCTAACCCCTCACCGGGCAGCACGGGGGCCGTCTCACGGACCGTCTCACGGCGGCGGTGGTGGCGACGCGTGGAACAAAAGCGCCGCGCTTCAAACGTTGCGTTCCAACAAAAGGCAGCAAAGTCGTTTCGCGCGGCGAGATTGTGTTGCGGATGACACGTGTAGGACTGTGATCGTGACATCTCCATTCCCGGCCCCGGCCCAGAGGACAGCAGCTGGACGTGCAGGATGATGGATGGCCATTTTGCCACCCGGGGCGGGAACAGCGGGGGGGAGGGGGGGGGGGGGGGGGATATCTGACACCCAATAGTAGTTTTATGACTTTAAAAGTGAGATGGCTTTCACTTTACGGTGTATTAGCTCTGCGACCCGGGACGCCGCGGCTTCTCAGATTACAGGTTTTTTCATTTAGCAAGAGGCGGTTATTGGTGTTATATTGTCGCTATTAAACCACTGTCAGATTTCCCGTTTCATTTTTCACTTTCATTTCCCAACTCAAAATCAACTCAATGCAATTCAATTAAATTAAATTAAATTAAATTCAATGATGCATTGCTCTCCTGCACACTGGGGCTTACAACATGTACCCGGATTGGTGGCAGAGTTGAGGGGTGACAAAGCTCCCTTTGACGCAAAACAACGTTTCACACAGTTCCCACATTTCTCGGCTTTTTAAATATAAATATAATAAATATAATACCCCGGCGACACACCGGCTTGCATTTCACCTGCCAATTTGCAATGACAACGAAATCACGTCGAACGCTTTATCTCAGCGCCGGACCGAACGGGGCTAATCTCCGGAGGCCACTGTTTGCCCAGCACTCTATCTGTCGGGGACGTCCTTTCCCTAATCAGGCGTAATTGGTGTACCGCTCGTGCACAAGCGCTACACCCCCCCCTCTGGACTGACATTCATTCAACAAAAACGGAGCGACGAAGTACTACTATGAGTACTGTACTGTAGGGTACTGCACGACGACTGTGAACGCGTTCTAAAGCCAAATCGTCTCCTCGTCGACACGACCCAGCGATAGTCGCCGCGTCACAGAGAGAGAGAGAGAGAGAGCCACTCTCGCCCACGATGGGGAAACACGGGGAAATAAGTGATAGACATATTTATCGGCCTTCACGCAATGTGATGGACGGTTGGGCAAAAAGTCGCTTCCGGCTACCGGGTGCGTATGCCGACTTGAATCCCGGAGCGTCACGTCACTTCACAAACTCCATCCACATCATATCCACGTCTGGGTATAGCGAGAGGTCAAAGGGGTGAGATATACATTTCTCAGTATTGTTTATCACACGCCTTACTGGTGCTTTGAGACGTTTACAGGGGGCTGTTGTGTAGAGGTAAGCTGACTACAGCCCCTACAAGACATATTCCTCAGTTCTTTCTTCTGCTTGCTTCTTCTTCTTCTCCTTTTTGAAACGAGTGGGGGCCCCTCGCCGTTAGAACCAATTAATTTAGCGCCATTAGCATGCGATATATTGGTGTGGCGCCGATGGGCACATGGATTGTAAGCGAAGCGTGTTATCTTACACGACCATCTTAATTAGGACGGGGGGTGGGGGTGGGGGGGGGGGGCGGTCATTACACGATCGCGGATTACAATTTGCATCCCCTTAATTGATTTTCTGTTGCAGACAGTAACAGGCGGTAATACAAAGCGGGGCGCATGAAAAGGCAGGCCCTTGAGATAGATGTAGTGGCTAGGTGTCTTCATCGGGGGTACATTTTGTTGGCACCGCGTGGCGAGGAACGCGGAGGAGAGAGGATACGATTAAAGACTAGCATCATGGCTGCGAGGGGTAAACTGAGACGAAAGGCAAAAACTCCAGCCAGGGGACACAAGATGCCGCTTTACTGAATATAAACTAGGACAACATAGAGTTCTCAATACACCCCCCCCCCCCACTCACCCCATGAAGAATATGTGATATATAAAGTCTGGGAAATCAAACTGTGCAAGAAGAAACACAGCGGCTGAAGGGTACAGGGATGTTTTGAGGTATAACAACCTCATTGTATTATACAAGAGGCAAATGGCGTCTTAAGTACACAGTAAATTCAACCTGACAGAGGCAACGGCACTGCTTTGTGTAATGGAATACTCAACTGTTGTTGTTGTTGTTGTTGTTGTTGTTGTTGTTGTGGTGGTGGCTGTTATTGTTGCCGTCCGCATGGAGAACATTAAACCTTTCAATGGAAAAGGCGACTAACTCTAAATCATTTCATGTGTTTCACGTTGCATTCTCTCTCCAGTCAAGACAATGTTGGCCACACAGTTTTTGTCTTCATAAGCAAAATGCCGGGAACTGGGTTAATTGCTGCTGGAAGCTATTTACGATTCCACAAGTTTTGCGTGGATTACAAAGCTACAAAAGCACACAACTGGTTAGCGCGGAAAAAGGGCAGTCGGCGAACAAGCCGAACAAACCAGAGAGAGAGAGAGGAGCAGGCAGCTTCTGTATTGACTTCCATAGGCAGCCGCGCCGGGTTAAGGTAGAAGGCAGACTTCCCACATTAATCAAATATGACCTAAAATTGTCCTGCCTGCCTGCCTGCCTGCCTGCATGCTGCAAAGCATCATGGGGAACACTGCAACCCCTCTGACAAGAACCCAGTGGTAGCTTATCTTGTGCTCATGTTGTGAGTCTCTCCTATTCCTCTTTCTTTAACCCCCTGAATGAATCCACATAAGATCAGACCAGATCACCCAATGTACTTTTTAAAGCCGCGTCTGTCTTCTATTTTAGCTTTCGCAAAAAAAATCTTGTTTCCAACAGTCGGCGTCTGCAAGGACGGTGTGTCGCCGCTACGCTCAGCGACGCTGCAGTCCCTGATTCTCCAAATCAAACGGGACGGGCATATCAATGAGTGTTGTGTCGTACAACCACATCAAACCCCCCCCCTCCACCCTCCCCCCCCCCCCCCCCCACACACACACACACACCCACACACACACACACACACACCATACACACCCACCTCCAGCATCTCCCAACCCCCCGCCCCTGCGCCTTGCATTAGACTTGCTGTGTATTCACTTGATTGGACATCAGTCTCCCCTAAGCCAGCCACCGACGACACACTGGGTTTTAGTGGGTTTTATTTCCATATTTGCAGGACTGTGGCGCTGCAGAGGAAAATAGAGGCACTTTGTGTGTGTGTGTGTGTGTGTGTGTGTGTGTGTGTGTGTCTGTGTGCGCGTGCGCGTGCGTGTGTGTGTTTCCGCGACGGAATGGGTCAATCGAAACGGCAAAGACGGCCATATTTGGCACCTCCATCGCTGAACTCCATTAAGTGCTGATCTATCCACTCACCTGTATCAGTCTCTATTGACCAAAACCTCCCCCCCCCAACCGCCCTTCCCTCCCCTTACCCACTCCTCCCTTACCCCCCTCCCCCCCCCCCCCCCCCCCCACCCTCCCTCTCAACACACCAACATATTACATGACGGTATATTGCTCTATTCTGGCTCTTTGGCTCAGGGCTACAGAGTGATGAGGAAATTTACGGCCCACTTGTACTCGTTGAGGTGGTATTCTGGGGAGTGTCCCAGCTCCTGTTAGGATGGAATCGATGAGAAAGTAGAAGGCACTACTCTTAAGATTCCTGTTAAGATTTCTGTTCTCCTCATGGTGGTGGTGGTGGTGGTGGTGGTGGTGGGGATGGCGCCGTTTCCTATTAGCACTTTATTCCATTCAAATAAATGAAAAACACTAAACACTGGAGGGAAAGAAAACGGAGAAAAAACGATATTGGAACTGCAAGATGGCACGTCCTTGGTAAACTAACTGTTTCTGTTTCTGTGTGTGTTTCTGTGTGTGTGTGTGTGTGTTGTGTGTGCGTGTGCGCCACTGGCTTTTTTTTTCACCGCCTCCTGCATATTCTTCTCCGCTTAATACCGCGTCTTCCCCCGAGCTGGTCCTCATGGTTAAAACATGTAGCGTGTGCGTAGCGGCAGAAGCACACGCTTAAATGACACGGAACCAAATTCAAAGTACCGGCGGGAAATGAGGCCGTGATAGGTGTGATGATGAGGATGAGGACGAGGACGAGGACGAGGACGATGTTGACGAAGCCGCTCTTGATTTCAGTTTTAACGCGGTAAGTTGAGGGGGCAGCGATGACAGTTAACGGCAGCGCGACAGACCTCGTTTCTTCTTCTCTGCATATTTTGTGACGACGGCGCTGGAAGTTGCGGTTAAGTCTGCGCACATGACGAGTTAACCTTCATAATTGATATATCAACGACGTATGTGCTTTTTTTTTTTCTCACTCTTGACTCCGAATGGGCCTGAGTACAGCACATGCTAACCGCACATCTCCCTGGTAAGCGCTCAGACATACACGGCGTCAGCGGTTTGAACCACACTGATAATAGCCAGCCAATGGCCGGGCAGCAGCGGCGGCGGCGGCGGTGGCGGCGGCGGCGGCGGCGGTGAGTTATCAGTTATCGCGCAGGAGTGTAGCACGGCGGAGCAATTCTAGCACGTTTTTTTTCGCAGACTCCCAGACGGGACGAAAGATTGTCGGTTTCCCCCCAATCCCCCCAATCCCCCCAATGCCATGTCGTGTCATGCGGTGCGTGTCCCGGCCGTCAAAATCTACAACAGCCAGTCGCTTGGCATGAACACACGCATCATCTGCTCGGTGTCAGCAAACAGGTCGTCAGACTATAAGTCAGAGTAGATATTCGTAGCAAGTAGGTCGTTATTTCAGCGGCGGCGGCGGCGCCACGCAGAGATTGTGTCACATGCTGTGCATGAAAAAAAAAACCACGAGGAGGGTCTACTCTGAATAATAGCGATACCCGGGTTGTACACAGCAACCCTGAAGGATACGGGCGCTCAAGGGTATCGGTAAATGCCTTTGTACTCACTTACTGAACGTAACTTCAGCTCAGCGGACTCTAAGAGGGTTACGTGTGGATCTTATTGCGTTTTGTTCTAACCTTGTCGCTTTAATTCGGCTTCTTGTGGCCGGGCGTCTCTCGAAAACGGGGAGGTTTTAGATCTCAGCGAGACTCTACCTGGTGAAATAAAGGTAAGATAAACGTTTGAATTCAAACTGGGGTCGTCCTAAAATCGCCCGTGGGGACACTGGTCCGTTGCGTCTGCCTGACGGGACACATCGACACGACAGGCCTGACGTGTTTCACAGAGGCCAAGGGGTCACTGACTGCATTATTTGGCCGTCGGATGCTTGATTTAGTGTATGGAGGATAAGGGGGGGTGGGTGGAAGTGGAAGGTGTGTGTGTGTGTGTGTGTGTGCGTGTGTGTGTGTGCATGTCTGTGTGTGTGTGTGTGTGTGTGTGTGTGTGTGTGTGTGTGTGTGCATGTGCATGTGCGTGTGTGTGTGTCCGCTCCGGGCATAAAATCGTCAAGACGTGTCAACTAGTTGTTTTCGTTTTGCTGGAGAGGAAACCGTCAGTACATCAACGTGATTGCCCGTGACCTATGACCTATGACCACACGGTGCCACCCAGCATCAATAGTCAACACTGTTATGTACACAGTGCAATTACAATGTGTCATGCAGAAACCCAATTTGACCTAAAAAAAAAACGTCTACCGTAATCATGCACATCATTAGATATGAACCATATTCATCAGTCAGTCAAATTCAACGAAATGGCTTTTAAACAACAACAACATTAACCATGCCATGTTACCGCCGTATTGCTGAGGGCAGTGGACGCTCTCCAGCCGAAACGGGATCCAGATTTGCAGGCGACCAGTCAAGTCACACAACCACCACCACCACCACCACCATCACCATTTCCCACGAAGCCTTTAGGAAAACGGGCAGCACAGCACGAAATCCTATGGACCAGTGCGTGCTGGTAATAGGTGCTGGTAATATAGTCCTTACAGTAGGTTGCCAGGTTGCTGGACGCTGGCTGGCTTGATTGTGAGCTTTTATTCCATGCTGCTGCTGCTGCTGCTGCTGCTGCGGATCTGGCAACGGCAGGGGAGGCATGACTGATAACGAAGGGAAGCGTTCAGCGGTCTCTGAGCCCAAGACATGACGTTTGAGATGTATGCTGGTCTATTTAAAAAAAATAAAAAAAACAAGGTGTGTGTGTGTGTGTATGTGTGTGTGTGTGTGTGTGTGTGTGTGTGTGTGTGTGTGTGTGTGTGGGGTGGGTCTGGTCCAGTCCAGTCCGCCCCCCCCCCCCCCTTGACTCACTCACTCACTTTGGGGGGCGATGGGAGCTGTGGCTGCGGAACAGAGCGGACGCGGGCTGCCTTTTATTCCCACAACGTGCGCGATGGTCCGCAAGCCAGCCAGCCAGCCAGCCAGCCGCCGTTTAGCGCTAATTCGCGTCACCGTTCTGTCACCTCGAAGCCGATCAGTCTTTTGAACATACAGTACATAAATACATACATACATACATACATACATTACATACATACATACAATACATACATACCAAACCAAACCGCTAAATGCTCATAATGTGGGCTATGGGCAGCGTACAAGAAATACAATGAAATGACTGGACAATGGATGGCAGGGGGGGAAAAAAGTCGTAAAGTCATGTTCCATGTGGAATATAATGATGTGCACACAGGTTATCCACCTCGAAGCCAACTCAGTTTCACACGTCCTGCTCAATACAAATAGAGAGAGAGAGAGAGAGAGAGAGAGAGAGAGAGAGAGAGAGAGAGAGAGAGAGAGAGAGAGAAAAAAAGGCTTACCTATACTGTACACATGGTCCAGGAAACAGGTGCTATTATGTCGACTAAAATCCCTTTTTTTTAAAGAGGCGAAGAGCAATCCCCCCGATCACAAGGTTTCTTGGCCGCAATTCATGACGTGGTTGCTTTCTGAGACCACCGCAAACGCACACAAGGAGGCAGGCGTCCCGCGTATTGTGGATGCGTCGCCCACTCGCACGGCTTCTCGGTCCATACTATACTATACCACACTATACTATACTATACTATACTATACTATACTATATACTACAGCCTACTAGTCAGTGGAGCAATGTGCACATAAAAACCAAAACCCTCCTCCTCCTCCAGCAGCAGCGGCAGCAGCAGCAGCAGCAGCATCATCAGCATCATCCCTCCCTCCATCCGCCACTTGGATGGAGCATATTTATCCCCCCCACCACCACCACCACCCCCACCACCCACACCACCACCCAACCCCATCATAATTCCTGGGCAGCAGCAGAAGGAGCAGCAGCGGTGTGGTGTGATGTGATGTTTTAGGGGTACCTCTCCATGGATACAGAGTGAGATGCTCAGAGATACGGATGCTGATGCTGATGCTGATGCTGCTGATGCTGATGCTGATGCTGGGGGGCTGGAGGGAAAGAGAAAAAAAAACAACCCCGCGATTTATTTCAACTCACGCGTCAATCGACTCAGTTATTCAGTTATTCATGTATCCAGACTCCGGCGCAACTCTCTCTGTTCGTGAATATTTTATTAATATTTACTTTTTTGTTTGATTTCTTTTAGTCGAGCTGGGTGGTGGTGGGGGGGGGGGGGGGGCGTCAGCATTTCACACCCACAGAAAATACCAGCCAGCCCCTATCTATGGCATACATAAAATAATTATAATCATTAAAAAAAAACAACTAATCACTTTTTCACAAGAAGATAAATGCAGGCCGCTGCGCTAGGAAAGGTTCATTCGAGCACCACATGGTTCCACAAGACTGGAGAACCCCCTCATACCTTCCATCCATAACAACAACAACACGTTGAAGTTGTGAGGTGTGAGATAGGGCAGGAGGCCATACCTTCCCATACAGCTAGGCCTATATAGACAGACAGACAGACAAATGGATTGCATTTATATAGCACTTTTATCCAAATCGCTTTACATTTGCCTCACATTCACCCATTCATCGACCGACAGCCGAGTCAACCATGCAAGGTAACGACCAACACGTCAGGAGCAGTTAGCGTGAGGTGGCGTCTTGCTCAGGGACACCTCGACACTTAGCTAGGCGGAGCCCCGGGGTTCGAACCAGCAAACTTCTGGTCACCCTTATACCTCCTGAGCTACTGCCGGGCCGTGAGATAGATAGATAGATAGATAGATAGATAGATGTATGTAAATATAGATATAATTGTACCCCCAGTGCAGCAGCAGCTCAGCATCTCATAGACAGTGAGGAATGACTCAGTTTTTCATGATCGTTCAGCAGTAGCAGGAGTAGCAGCAGTGGGATTGTCAACGTTGTACAGATGTATCAGCAAGCCCCCCCCCCCCCCTCATGAGCAGCTGCTCAGGTCGGTGTGCAGTAGGCAGGTGCACAGTACACACACACAAACACACACACACGCACACACACACAACACACACACGCACACACACACACACAATTTCCAATTCTGTCTGCGTGCCAGCGCAACCCACTTTATGTTGTTGAGTCTATATAGGAGCCCCCCCCCCCCCACACACACACACACACACGCACACACACCTATATATGATATATGTACGCACTCCTGGCATTCAAAAACCCCAAAACCCATCTTTTTGAAGCTGCACGCAGTAACTGTCCTCCTTACAGTCATGGTCCTTTTCTTTCTTCAATTTGTATCCACCATACTGTATGAGTGTGGGTATATACTGTATATTGCACGCATGTATGCATATTTATATGGTAAACGGTAAATGGATTGCATTTATATTGCGATTTTATCCAAAGTGCTTTACAGTATTGCCTCACATTCACCCATTCACACACCGACGGCGGTGCCAACCATGCAAGGTAATAACCAACACGTCAGGAGCAGTTAGGGTTAGGTGGCGTCTTGCTCAGGGACACCTCGACACTTAGCTAGGCGGAGACCGGGGATCAAACCAGCAACCTTCCTGTTGCCAGACAACCGCTCTTATACCTCCTGAGCTCCTGCCACCCATGTATGTATGTATGTATGTATGTATGTATGTATGTATGCATTATTATTATGATCAAAGCCAAAACAATATGTATGGGAGTGGGCGATCGTTTAATAAACACTTAAATATACACCTCCGGTGGCATCAGTGATATGGGCTATACCATAACTATTGAATATAAGATGATCCATATGCAATCTTAGCTGCCTGAGATCAATGCTATACTCATCTATAGGGTTGGCCAATGTGAACGACCCCACATAATCAACCAGCACTCGCTGCTCATTCATGCTGTCGGCTGGTTTGCTGTTGTTACCGGCGCCGGAACACAGAGAGACGTGACGTTCTTCGATGGACGTTGTGTTCCAGAGGTGGTTTATGGGTACACTGCTCGACGCCCTCGCTTCACATTCCCACCGGAGAAATCCATTATGTGTACTTCTAGTTAATGGTATCAAATGCGGTTTACCAAGCCGTGGCTAATGCATCTCAAGTTGATGGATGTTATAGGGTGTCGGTGGGTGGTGGCGGTGGGTGGTGGGAGGGGGAGGGGGTGGTGGAGTCTCATCAGGTGTTAATAAAGGACTTCTACGTCTGTCGACTTCAATCAATCACCTAATGCTCATCCACCAATCATAATTATAACTCCTCGACGCGTCCCCTACACCATTCACCCGTGTGACCTATACAGAGAACAAGACGCCTATGGCACACAGTCCTTCATTATCGCCCGCGAAACAATTGACAATCAGCAGGTTGGAGGAGATGCTATCTTTTAATTCCACCGCTCATTACGTGGCGAGCTACGCCCACAATACAGTCGCGAGCGCCTTCATGCTAATGAATTTTTCAGTCGTAATCATGTACCTCTAACATGTAACATAATGCACGGCTCATCATGCATAATGTACATCCGCTGTCACCCACCCCCCCCCCCCCCCCCCCCCTACGTTAGAGACACAGATTGTGTTCCACTTTGCATGTATGTATGTATGTATGTATGCATGTATGCAAAGCAGAGACAATCGGCCTTATTTTGACACGCACAGTGTACCCCGGTGGACGGTGGGGGCTGATGTCTCCATGTTTTTTATGACGCTGGCTGCTCCTCCAGTAACACACACACACACACACACACACACACACTATATGAGCAGATAACCTGACACGCCACCACCCCCCACGCCCCACCCGCACCCCCGTCTTTATAATTCCACCCCGGCACAGAGGAAAGGCAATCATGATGTGCAATTACGTGGGGCCCGATAAGATAAGCAGCCCACAAATTAACTCGATGCGTCCCCGAGTCATTGGAAGCACTCCTATCTGCTGACCCAGCCAATCAGGCTCTGGCTCTCAGGCTCAGGGGGCCCCTGCTTTTCAATATTCCCAATTAAACCTTGCCATTGTTTTTTTTTGTTTTGTTTTTTTTTGCTCCTTCTTTTTTCTCTTCCCTTCTTCTCTTCCTGTTCTTGCCTCTTGACATTTGAAGTTGTTGCCCCCGCTGAACAGTTTAAACACAAGGGGGCGTCGGCTCCTAAGTTTGTCTCTCACTCGCTCCCCCAACCCCTGCTCCTGCCCCAGCAGCAGCAGCAGCAGCACCAGACCGGTAAGGGGGGTAAATGTGATTATGCTATTGGATCTGACCTTGGGAGGCAACTACACTTAGATTTACATTCCAAGAAGGAATGGCTTTATTGGATTATTGGCCAGGAAACGTGTAGTATCCGCCATACACAACTGCATTATGTAACTGTGTGTGTGTGTGTGCTGTGGAAGACCCCATATGAGCATGGCAATTAGTATACCTCCTCACCGCTTTGCCCTTAGGAGAGGACACATGTATCTGCTTGATAGATTTACGGAAAGAAATATGTGAACTATGTGCATAACAATGATAAATATATCATCTTGTCCCAATAACCCCAACGATACAGCCGCATACAAAATACTAACACCCCCTAGGACTGCTATAGGATGTTACTGCTACGATTAATAATGGGCCTTACTGATAATACTGCAACAACTAGATAGGTACTACTAATAATATTACGAATAGACGTAACAATAAGATTATGATGATGATGATGATGGTTATTGTGATTATTATTATTATTGCAATTCCATGAACAGCAGATAATGGTGGTAAAAGTGGTCATAGCAATTTGGACAGGCAACTATTCTGCATTATGGAACAGTCCTATTTATAGTAAGCAACCTGTAGGCCTAACAGGATGCACCCAGGATGCATCTGCAGTGTATCTCGAAGCCACGTAATCAGTACACCGTCACATTCGTGCGCTGATTGCCTTGCTGCTTCCCTATGTATCCTCCCGAGTCGTCTGGTTAGTTAATTGCTCAAAACCCGAGACACTCTTTAAAAAAATAAAAAAATAAAAAAACATGCGCAAGTCAGGCGCAACCCGCTCCGGGGCGACGCTAAACAGACGCGCTCGGCAAACACAACAAACACCTGTCTGTGGAAGGTGGGCTGTGGCCACGCCCACGGCGATTTAATTGGCCTGAAGAAGTCGGATATGTAAATGAGTGCGCAGATAGCCCCGCCCATGCACCTGATAGGGGAGTATTTACAGCTCTAAGCCCCACTTCACTGTCTCCAAGAGCGCTTTACTCTCCCCACACTGGGCTACGTGACACTCCACTGGACTATGCAATAGGATTTTCTGTGTGGGGTTTGGGTTTGGGGGGTTTTTCTTTTTTCCCCTCACACTGAATCGTGTGTTCTCTCCCCCCCACCCCCCCCCAAAAAAAAAAAGTTTTGTAACTTTTCAGAATAAGTTTGTCAAGATGCCACGCTCCTTTCTTGTCAAGAAGCATATAAACTCCGCCAAGAAGCCTAATTATAGTGAGCTGGAAAGCCCAACAGGTAACGTTTTGCTAAATTCATTGATGAAACAGGCAGCTCACTAACTTGAGTTCTTTGTATAGTGTTTTGTGGCTTTATAGTTGTTTTAGATATAGACCTACGTGTTGAATTGTCGAGTTGGATTTAAATAACCGGCGTCTTTAAATAACACTCAAGTCAACTGTCAAATGCTCAGTTTTCCATTCTGTGAAAAAGAATGAATGAATTGAAATGTGCCTTCCCCCCTCTCTCTGCTTTTCAGTATTTATTTCGCCGTACATCTATAGGGCCCTTCCCTTGCCCGTCATCCCGCAGCCGGAGGTCCTGAGCCCCGGCGCGTACAGCCCCATCACCGTGTGGACCACCAACAGCCTGCCGCTGTCGCCCCTTCCCAGTGACCTGTCGCCGATCGCCGGGTACCCGTCGTCGCTCTCGGACGCCTCCTCCTCCAAGGACCACAGCGGCTCGGAGAGCCCGCGCACCAGCGACGAGGACGACGCGATCCTCGCCAAGTTGACGGACCCGCACGGCGCGGAGACGGAGAAGTTCCAGTGCGGCTTGTGCGCCAAGTCGTACTCCACGTACTCGGGACTGCTGAAGCACAAGCAGCTGCACTGCGACGCGCAGTCGAGGAAGTCCTTCAGCTGCAAGTACTGCGAGAAGGAGTACGTCAGCCTCGGAGCGCTTAAAATGCACATCAGGACTCACACGTTGCCGTGCGTGTGCAAAATATGCGGCAAAGCGTTCTCCAGACCGTGGCTGCTCCAAGGACACATCAGAACACACACGGGTGAGTCTGAGTCTGAGTCTGAGTCTGAGTCAGGCAGGCCTCCCTGTCCGCGGAGATGCCAAGTGGCGCTATCTAGGCCCACTCTGGCTGTATCTGGCTGAATATTAGAAACGGGTGCTGATGTAATTTTCACAATAAGCGTGTCACGCAAGACAGAAGAGTGTTCATTTGTATTGCTTCGAAACCTTTAAACACATCATAGTCATAATAATGCATTTTAATTTTATAGAGTGTTTTTCAAAGTACTCAAAGACACATTATTTCAAAGAAAACAACATACTAAAAGCATAAAAGACAGCATGAAACACACACACACACACACATATATATATATCTCAGAAGTTATGCTGAAGGTATTTCATGACAGACTTGTCCATTTGCTGTGTGCAGTGCATTGCTGTATAATACAAAACACGCACACATGCGCACACGCGTGTACGCAGGCATACACACACACACACACACACACACACATCTAGGTCAATCCACTTGTGCAGCAACCTCAGCTGAACTTTGTATGGTACTGAAGTGTAGGTATTCGTTAGAACGTCTGCCCGTCCACCATCCCGTGCCCACATGCTTACATCTTGTTTATGTCTCTCTCTCTCTCTCTCTCTTTTTCTCTCTCTCTCTCTCTCTCTCCTGACAGGTGAGAAGCCCTTCTCCTGCCCGCACTGCAACAGAGCGTTCGCAGACCGGTCCAACCTCAGGGCTCACCTACAGACCCATTCAGATGTGAAGAAATACCAGTGCAAGAACTGTTCCAAAACCTTCTCCAGAATGTCTCTTCTGCATAAGCATGAGGAATCTGGTTGTTGTGTAGCGCACTGAAACCAGGGACGCCGACCGCTCGCTCTGCTGTGGAACCTCGTCCCCCCCCCCCTACCCCCCCCCCCCCCACGCCACCAAAGAAAAAAATGATGGATATCTGTCAGGGAATCACACAGACCTTGTATTTTTTCTATTTTTCTCACCGCTGGCCCCCACGACGCCGACGTTTGACGCCACAGAGGGACAAGACACGTCGTCCTGTCTCCGTGGCTTCAAACGGCGTTTTCCCTGCGACTTGCAATCAGTGTTCGGCTTTCCTCATGTCCACCACCCACCCACCCGGCTACCCAGCTACCCGGCTACCTACCTGGCTATTCGTGCACTTTTCGCATGTTTGTTTTCAAAAATGTGCTAAAAAGGGCTTTTACCGCAACAGTTTTTTTTGCTTTATGTCTGCCATACCCAAATGCCTCTCTCCCCAGAGACTGTGGTTGTTATTATTGTGGGATAGGATGCATTGTTGTTTTTTTTTATACATATAAACCCACCACCCACCCCCCATATTCCCAGATATGGAATGGTGCAGAAAAAAACATACACACCATGGAATATTGAAGCCATAACTTAGGGAAAGTGCAACGTCTTTATTTTGTTAGGGTAAAAGTGTTATATCTTTTGCACAGGTGTGAATCAGATACTATTTTCCAGCACTCAGAATAGCAATGCATATGTTTCAAGTGCCTCCATTTTTTTTTTTTTAAATAAATGGTCAATCATGTATTTTTTAACGGTTTGCTTTTATATTTTTATATGTTGAATGTAAGCATGACTGAGATGATTGTATATTTACAGTGGGAACTGTGATGCGGAATGAATGATTTTGATATCTTTTCATGACGCTTTGAAAAATAAAGTTTCATGACATTTTGTACATCTTTTGACTCGCTTCGCCTTTGTTGTGATGCTGTGGTGAAGGCCGTCTCGTTAACATTGACATAATCTTTTCAATCACGTATTAAACATGAAATCTCGTCGGGGGACAGTCATTCTCGTTGCGATGTAGAATTGAAGCTGCGAGCCGAAATGAGAAGATGAGTCAAGACTGGACCTGTTCACGGTGAACCTGTCCAGACATCAAACGAAGCTGAAATGTAACACACACGAGCTATATTGATCTACACACTCCGGCGCTATCCGCACCGAGGGCCCACGGCTCCTGGAGAACGTACGAGACTTGAGGAGACTTTTAAGGTAGCTCCGTGTAATCTCAACCAGCGTACGGTTGAAATGCGGACGGATATTTCCTCCCGCTCGACGAAGGGACTCATTGCTGGCGTCTTACAGCCACACCGTTAAAACGAAACCAAAAAACACGTTGTTTTAAAGGGCGCCAAAAATAAAAGTCAATCTACGGGCCCCCACGGTGCCCCACAAAACTCGCTGACCTGACGGACGGGATCCCAAACACAAACCTCCCTTGTTTTTCCGCTCGCTCCTATAGGGGGGGTCTGGGCTCTCTCCCGGGTACAGCTCACCGTGAGTCAGAGCCTCCCAGGTGTTCCTCCTCTCCAGGGCTCTTCATCTGGGCGCGCAGGTGGCCCTCGGGCCCCTCCGCCGCCTCACTGGAAAAGCAGGTGCAGCCGACAGCTACAACGCCCCCCCCACACCCCGCCCCGCCCCCTGCCCAACCCAACCCAACCCAGAACCACCCACCGCAGACGACACCATCTTGACGGCAGGCCCTTGTGTTTCCTTCCTGGGTCGTTCTCTGACTCATGGAAGGCAATCGTCATCCGGGGTCCATTAGCAGTGCAGCTCTATCGCGGCTGCGTCTGGTACAGCTGTTGCTTCTTGCTAACACCTCGCCGCTCGCCTCTCTCGCGCAAACTGTGGTCCTTTATTACCCACGCTGAAAACAACATCATTAATAACAAGAGTAATAATAATAATTTATGCTCGGCAACAAACAACCCAACCCACATCGCCGGCATGATTCTCTTTACACAATTGTAATTAATTGCCTGGCTGATTTCTGGAAATATACGTTATGACGCCAGGCGCCGTTGGCCCCGACATGAATATTTGATTCAGCAGTTGTGTAGTCAGCGGGAGCCAAACAGGGGAGGGGAAGAAGTAGGGACTCATTAGCTTAGCGGCGCGCAGCTATTATTGGATGTGCGAGATCAAATATTTGGGGCTGTGGGCGTGGGTGGGTGGGTGGGTGGGTGGGCGGGTGGGCGGTGCAGAGTGGGGCAGGAGGGGCCGCTAATAGTTGTGTGTAGATGTGTAGTTGTGTACGAATGCTTGAAGGATGATCGGGTTCAATTAGTTTCACGCTTGTTGGGGGGTCGCATTCCGACATCACGCCTGTTAGTACAAGTATTGTGACTTATTATGAGTATTATGATCACCGCTAATGCTGATTATTGTACGATTATTATCATACTTCATTGATGTTGCCGGTGTTTTATTGATACTGCTGCTGCTGCTGTGGTGGTGGTGGTGGTGGTTTTGGAGGTGGTGGTGGTGGAGCTGGTGGTGGTGGTGGTGGTGCTGCTGCTGCTGCTGCTGCTGTCAAACGCTTCAGCACTATAGACCCCTCGATCCTGAGGCCCCCCCCCCCCCCCCCCCCCGCGCGGCACGCTCTATGTAAGTCACGGCTGGCTTCCCCCCCCGGCGGTGGGCTCCTCAGAGACCCCCGCGCGGAAACACACACATCTCTCACACACAGAGAGAGAGCTGCTGACTCTGGATGCTGAATGGGGGGGCCTGTGTGCGATTTCCTTTTTTACGACCATCAAGCGAAACAAATAAAGTTAAGCGCATCCTCTGAGGCCCTGTTGTCCCGGCGCAGAGCGTGATCCACATCCCAACCCCACCAGCCGCCCTCCACCCCACCCCCCACCCCCACCCACCCACCGGCCCCCGTGTCAGAAAAGGAGCTGATTGTGAATTCCCTATTAGTCCAAGCGCCCCGAGGAACGTTTCTCTGTTCATTGAGCTCGCCCCGCGTCTTGTTAAAAAGCGCTCCGCCTTTCATTTCCCAGCCGCGGTCTCCTCGAGTGACTGCTTAGTTTTTTTCATAAAGGTGATTTTTTATAGATGGGAACATTAGTTGGTAATGTCGCACACTCTCGTTGCTTTAAGGCGCCGCCGCGTTGATATAGCCGGCGCCCATCAAACGGCGGGGAGGGATGAGCGCTGAATGAAGCTGGCTGTCAGCGTGTAGTTTAAAATAATATAAAATAAAACACTAAAATTCCCCCAATTTTCTTCTTAGAAATAAAATCGAGAATATTTTACATGACGCACACAAAAAGGGACACCAACTTGATGGACGAGGGGGAAAAGGCAGCCGTTCCGTCCCTATAAATCAAGCCGGCGTTTCGAGGGGGGCGAGAAGACAGAGAAAATGGCCGCTCATATTTGATAAGTGGCTCACTATGGAGTCATTTACTCGAGGGGGTCCTCCTGCTTTTGGGTGACGCTAAATATAGGTGACCGGAATCATTTGGTCACCGTGTCGTTATGAGCGCTGCGCCGGCGTGGGCGTGTCCTGTCCGGCCGGGGGGGGGGGGGGGCCAAGACAGACGAGCCTGTGTTTTCCCAATCAATACGAGATCGTCTTTGTTGTCAGGCAGAGGTCAGCGGTCGAGGCATCCTGTGATCATACTGAGTCGATTCTGTTTTCCACTGAGATGCGGAACTCTCTGTGGAAAACAGAGAGAGAGAGAGAGAGAGAGAGAGAGAAATGAAAGACTCGTGACCATGGCGACTCATAAAAGGGTGATTTCTGTGAACAACGGAAACCTTTTGTAAGTGCCGATTCTATTCTTCAAGATGCTTGTTGTTATTATTGTAATCATTGCCACGGTTCAAACGGGCAACCGTAGAACAACGAGTACCCAGTAAACAGATCGGAAATGTCGGTGGAAGGTTAATACACAATTAGCTTTGGAATTGAATTTGTACATTTGTACTCCTCAAGTTGGTCTTCGCTGATTCACTGATTTGATCCAAAGGGACTTACAAAGAGTACATTTGTTGACAGAGACAGCAATATATTGCTGTGGTACATAAAGACATAAATGGATATAAAAACATGTTTTTTGTCACATGCCGCTAATTCTAAATCAATTATATTATTCATATTCACACTCATATTCATATTGACATTCATAGTATTATTATTTGTATTATTATTATTATTAGTAGTAGTAGTAGTAGTAGCAGTAGTAGTAGGAGTATTACGAGTATTATTATTATGACTATCTTCCAATTGACCTCTGCAAGCTCTTTGGTTGTTTATTTTCAAAATCTTGCTCTCTTTGGCTCTTTCCTGCTGTCTCTCTCTCTCGCTCTCTCTCTCTCTCCGCCTCCCACCTCTCTCTCTCTCTCGCTCTCTTTACAGCTCTCGGATTTGACCTACAGCCCCTTTAAATGGCTTCCCATCGAATAAACTGGTGTTCACAGCCAACAATAAACACTTGTAAGGTAATTGTAGCCTAGTGTGAAAGTTGGGACGTTGTTCTCATCATGGCCAATGCATTTAGATGTCGGCCAACGCCGGCATGTTGTGTAGAATTTGTGCTTTTGCTCCGCTGTCACACATTGTCCAAGAAGTACCCCACTGTTTCCTTTTTTTGTAAACTTTAGATAACGTATCTGTGTGGAGGTGTTTACATACAGGTGATAAGAACATTGCTGGCGGTCCAGACAAGTTACAGCTGAATCCAGGCTCTGAGATCAGCAGTAGTCTCGCCGTTGGATTTACAGCTAAATGGCTTTTTTTGGGGTGATTAAAAACAATTTTAAGTGAACTTAAAATCGACAATACGCCACCGTTCGAGAGTAATGATTGAAAGAGAATTCAGATCTAATAAGGCTCTGTCCGTTTCACATGAGAGATTATATATAGCACATAATAAGTAGCGCTAATGAGGAGAACATGCAAGATGACAAACATATCGAGTGAATATTCAGTCAAATATATCAGCAGGTAGGAGCCATACGACGTAATTATGCTGTGTTGCTGAGTCACGCCTTTAATTACGGATGTATTTCTGGACCCTTAAAGTGTATATCTTACCAGCACAGGGGACGATATACAAGGCAAATATTCCTTGCATTGCAGTCATTGTAAAAACAACAAAAATGCACATTGTTTATTTATAGCAAACGTTGTTTTAGTAATCTACTGTATATATTATCCCAGGGCACCCTAGGGGTCTCTCTTAGGACATATCTCCTAGCCGATTCTGCATAGAAAGATGTATTAAAATGCAAAGTTGGTGGGGGGAGGGGGGAAAAAGAAAAAGAAAAATAAGTTTACTGTTATCTCTAGCCAGTGTGGTATGTGGTGGCCGTGCACCAAACCCATGCAATATTATTTATACATCGCTGGGCAATATTTCTAGGTGAGTTGTTTTTTTTTTCTCTCCATTTCCCCCCAAATAATGCAAGTCACGACTCCTGCAGTGTAATAAGGTCACTTAACAGAGACCTGCTCAGGTGTGTGTGTGTGTGTGTGTGTGTGTGTGTGTGTGTGTGCGTGTGTGCGTGTGTGCATGTGTGTGTGTGTGTGGGCATCTCACTGTCAACACTCCCAGTGGGAAGGCCAAGTGGGCAAGCTAATTGGGTTTTTGTGTGTTGAGATGGAACCCGTTGAAATCATCACGAAAATTGTGAACATTGCGCAATTAATTATTATCGTGCCTTGGCTGACAGTTGTTGTTTTTTTAACGTGACACATCGTTCAACGTTTAACTTGAAAATGTTACAATTTTAAGCTATCACAAAATATCTCGTGTGTTTTACCGAACGGAGAAACGTGTAATGTTTATTCATCGAGTGGCGTCGGCGCTAATTTGCATTTGAATCTGCCGAAACGATCAAACCTGGATGGAGGAGGAGGAGGAGATCTGGCATCGTAGCAGCGCTCACATACTTGGCTTTAACGACGCCCCGTGGCTGATGAAAGGCTCGGAGTTACTCATCCAATTAATATTCCCATCATGCACTGCTCTCGTTGGCGCCACTTCGTGTTGGCACATTTTTTTGCAACCCATTAAGCATATTGTTTTTTAAAAGTATTCTTGGAGAAGGATCCGGGGGGGTGGGGGGGGGGGTCGGGTACGGGGTCGGGTGCGGGGGTCTGGGTGGGGGGGCGTGAAGGGGAAACTATTCCTGAGGGTCCCCGACGGGGGCCGGAGCCTGTGACCTAATTATGATGAATCAGAGGTGGGGAGAGCTGTCTGGCCACCAGCCGCCCTCCAAGAGTGCCGCTACGCTTTCGAGAGTCTCCGCATGAGCAGCCCTCTCCGAGATAAAAAATGAATCGAACAAAAAAAGAGGAAGACCCAAAATATACCGGCCCCACCTAGATGCAGGATCTGGAAATAAAACACGGACAACAACAAACAAAAAAGGGTGCAAATTGCAAAAAAAAAGGAAACCCGTTTGAAGTGCAATCCAAAATATCACACCGCCAGAGTTAAAGTGGCTATAAATCATGGAGGCTCGGGAAAAACGTAGGTTTTTTTTGTGCGTGCCTTGCAACTTTTACTTTTTCTTTTAATGAGACGGAGAGATAGGTGGACAAGGTGTACAGGCCTCTACGTCAAGGCAACCAGGCGGTCCTGTCAGGCTATACTTATTCTTCGCATAGCGAGACCCGTGCAGGTGAACGCACGGATCTGACGCAGCAGCATTTGTGTCAGATGACATAAATAATAATAATAATAATAATAATAACACTACCACACGACCCCTCCCCTCGGTAGCGTTTGGGCTGATCTCGCATCGGAACATAAATATCAGCATAACATCACGCCTCTGATCCGGTATCGCCGACACCCACTGTTACGATTAGAAACTCGAGCTTGGCGACGGCTTAAAAAAGACATTTGTAAAACACACACACATGCACACACACACACACACACACACACACACATACACGCTGTCGTTGCACACTGTATCCTTTTATGAGGTAACTCGCCGCATTGCTTTGACAAAGCACATTCCTGCTCCAACATCCACGCCCAACACACATCCATGACCCCCACCGCCGCACCACCACCAATCACCACGCCCCCCCCCCCCCCCCCCCCCCTTTCTTGTTGAGTGGTTATC
>PIJE02002732.1:55000-58274 GCA_002895965.2 Coryphaenoides rupestris
CTCTCTCTCTCTCGCTCTCCTCTGTTTGAAATTCCTCTCACTTCCAATCTCGCAGTTTTAGAGCGAGAGTCAGGCGGGAGGAGGGGGGGGGGGTTGAGGCGGGGGGGGGTGGTGTGGTGAAAAAAAATCAATTTTCACTTGCTTTTGCAAAGTAGGCCTCGCGCTGGTGCTTGAAGTTAGCATTTCTGTCGGCTTCGCATCGCGACGACGCCGCGCACGGCTAATATTGATCGAAGGGGAGCGCAAATTATTTATGATCGCATTATCATTATCACTGTGTGCTGATCGCCGAGTCGCCTCGCCGTACGTCAACGTGAGGAATCGCAGGAGGGGTCGGCGGGGGAGTCGCCGTCGCATGAGGAAGATCTCCTTCTTCTGATTCGTCCATTATGATTCCACAATGTCGATTATAAGGAGGACACGTTCGACACCGGGAAGCGCCCAGCCGTCCACAATACCATGACAAATACTGTATATTAGCCATATCAATCAATCCTCACTGCCGATACAATCGATGTAGAAACACCCACCGGGGAGGGGGGGGGGATGGAGGGAGGGATTGAGGGATGGCGGTGAGGGAGGGGAGGGGGAAATCCTTGGCTATGCTATCTCCTCTTAGCTCCAATACCAAAACCTCGGTGTCAGGACTCGCACGTCAAACAGACGGCAACAAACCACAGCTTCCTTCCTCCATTATTATTTAAAAGAAACGCAGCGAAGAAAGAAACAATGAATCCGTCAGCGAATGTCGGGTATTAATGTTGCACGCCGTCCATGACATACAGTACGTCTTGTTGTAGCCGCGCGATCGTTCTTTCTGTTTGTTAGTTTTTTTTGCTTTGTTGTTCTTGGGTTTGCTCATGCCTGATGATGTCATCTGCCACCGTCGCCACCACCACCACAAAGGTCAAAGGTTGGGATTCCTCGTGCTACAGGTCATCAGCAGAGGCCTTCGACAACGTGAGGCCTGGTTTTCCAGATACAAGAAGCAGTGTGTGCGTGTGTGTGTGCGTGTGTGCGTGTGTGTGTGTGTGTGTGTGTGTGTGTGTGTGTGTGTGAGTGTGTGTGTGTGTGGAGGGGGGTGTAATCTATAGGTTGGAGATTGCTCTAGGAACGGCAGGAAGGCCACGTCCTCCTCCTCCTCCTCTCTCCTCTCTCCTCTCCTCTCCTCTCTCAATCCAAAGCTAATACCGATGACAGTCTATGGGCGTTTTGATGTCGGCGCATCCTCTGAGGCATAATGCGCTCCTATGCATCATTTGAATTTATATTACAGCGACATACAGCGAACCGCCCACGCCGCCGCAGCCACACAGCGCATCTATATTTTATTAAGCCACACAGAAGCGGCCGTGCGTCTGTGAAGTCCAGGGGCCTTACTCTCTCTCCCTCTCTCTCTCTCTCTCTCTCTCTCTCTCTCTCTCTCTCTTCTTTAACCTCAGAGCGCATTCTGGCTGTTATCTAGACTCAATAGAAGGAGTACGTTTGAAGGGGGGAGATTTTTTTTGCCGTGTCGCGCTCTGACAGAGAGAACACAGTAACTCTCAGCATCTGTCTCTCTGTCTCTCTCTGTCTGCCTGTCTCTCTGTCTGCCTGTCTATCTGTCTCTCTGTCTCTTTGTCTCTCTCTGTCTCGCTGTCTCTCTCTGTCTCTCTCTGTCTCAGTCTCTCAGTCTCTCAGTCTCTCTCTCTATTTGTCTCTCTGTCTCACTCTCTGCCTCTCTCTCTCTCTCTCTCTCTCTCTCTCTCTCTCTCTCTCTCTCTCACTCTCTCTCTCGCTCTCTCACACACACACACACGCACACACAACACACCACACACACACACACACACACACACACACACACACACACACACACACACAGTGTTTTTTGGTAAAGGGATGAAAAAACGTTTCGGTTTTTGTCAAGCGTAAATCGTATTTATTCAAAGTGTGCGGAACAACCGAGGAGCATGAAGCATAAAGTTTAAAACGCATTGTGAGAGTCGGGAGGAGGAGGAGGAGGAGGAGGATAAGAAAGTGGAAAAGAAAAAGGAAAAAGTCCAAAGTCTCTCTGAGTCTCCAAGGCTGATGGGGGGGGGGGGGGTTGGGGGGGGGGCGGTGGATCTACAAAGAACCGTAGGCATCTGATAAGACTTGTGGGGCTGGTGGTGTTTTTGGGTGTCACAGCTTTCATCTTCTCCTCTCTCCATCCCCTGCGCCTGGCCTGGCCTGGCCCCTCCTCCTCCTCCTCTCCCCTCAGCTCCTATCTCCACGCCGCAGCAGAGCGCCTGGAATGCCCTTTGCTAATTGTCTCCCAATCTGTGGCTGTCCACACGTGAGCCAAAGCAGCGCACCGCAGGTTGTAAAAGAGTCTGACAAGAACAAGAGGTGTATATGACTCGGGGTGAGGGGGTGAGGGGGGAGGAAGGGAGGAAGGGGGAGGGAGGAAGGGAGGAAAGGGGGAGGGACGGGGTGTGGGGGGGTGTGCGGTATTATGCAATAATATCACGTGGCGCATACATCGTTGTGTATGTTCTCGAGCGGGTAGACTCTCAAACGTAAAAAAAAGTGAAAGCATACCAGATAAATCCGTGGAATATTCCCATTTCCCCTTTCCGTTTTTTTGTGCGTGCGTGTGTGTGCGTGTGTGTGTGTGTGTGTGTGTGTGTGTGTGTGCGCGTGCGTGCGCGTGTTTACTTTGCAGAAGCGAGTGGCGAGTGGCGAATTTCTGTAAAATAAGAAGTAACGCAACACACACACACACACACACACACACATGCACACACACACACACACACACACACACACACACACACACACACACATGCGCATACACACACACACACACACAAAAGAAATACAGAAAGCGGTCAAAAAGGAAAACAAGTTCTGCACGAGGCAAATCTCCTTTGGCCTGGGTGCTAGGAGGAGGAGAGGAGGAGAAAGCAGAGAGAGCGTATGGAGGAGTGACCTTGTCCCCCCCCCCCCCCCCCGTCTCAACCCACCCAACTCCCCCCCCGTCTCCCCTCCACCCCCCCCCCGTCCCCGCCCTCACTCCTAGACACACAGTACCAATCTACAGCCAGAATCCCGCCCCGCAACTCCAGGCACTAGGCCCACAACGAAGTCTCCCCCTCTTAACCCGCCTCACCCGCAACCCTCCTCAGCTGCTGTTGGTCCTTGTGCTGCGGCTCTTTGCGCGAGCGGGTCAGGATATACCCCCGTACCAGACACTGGCCCTATGTCTAAACGCCTCCACAGGAGAAACGCTTGGCGGGCATCGCTCTCTTGT
>PIJE02002733.1:0-2500 GCA_002895965.2 Coryphaenoides rupestris
ATTTTGATGATGTTACTATTCAGATTCACAAAATTGTATTAAGGGTGTGTTCGTTCATTTTCCTGAGGCGGAATTGTTTTGCAGTTGTCCATAAACAACATTAAAACAACCAAAATGATTTGGTTCTTATTCCGAGGAACCGACCGCTGCCTGCAATCCTTCAAAGTACCCCGAGGGGCCGCACGTCCCCCCCCCCCCCCCCTCCCCCCATTTTGAGAAACACTTCTCTGGCCCACGGCGATGTGCTGAGCTCAGCGCTATGTGACAAGTAGCACGGCAGCGACTCCGGGTATCCGTCTCTCCTGTGAACCACCTTTCAGGTGTTCCTCTCCTACCCCCAGCGATACCGTAACACCGGCAATGACACACACACACACACACGCACACGCACACACACAAACACACACGCACACACATAAACACACACAGTCCATCAGCTGTCAAGCACCAGCTGTCCAGGAGGAGACAAACGGCGAGGAAGTCCGCAGAGGAGATCCTGGACATTAACTCCTAGGGGGGTCCGGGCGAGAGGATACCTGCCAGGTATAGGGGGGGGGGGGGGGGGGGGGGGTGGTGGTGTGTGTGAGTGGGTGGGTGTTGTGAGAGGTGTGTGTGTGTGTGTGTGTGTGTGTGTGTGTGTGTGTGGGTGTCCAAAGAAGACGGTGTGTGTGTGTGTGTGTGTGTGTGTGTGTGTGTGTGTGTGTGTGTGTGTGTGTGTGAAAAACCATCAGCTGTCACTAGAGGTCCTTCAAAAAACTCGCTGAAGAGTTATCCATTATGTTACAACACAGTATGCTTGTTATATATACATTATATATATATATACAATTATATGATGGCCGACCTTCTGCTTGTGGGAGTTGTTCTGGGGATTCAAACACTGAAAATGGTGCATAGACTAAAAAGTTGGTGAATGCTACTCATTGACTTCAACAAGGGCTGTGACTCCACACTTAAGTCACTATGTCACTGGTAAAGACAAACAATATCTCACTATAATTTGAGGAGCTTCTGTTTGTATGTATGTATGTATGGATGGATGGATGGATGGATGGATGTACATGTCTGTCCTTCGACATTTCTCGACATCCATTCATCCGATGGACTTCACACTCGGGTGGGCGTATCTCTCTGTGAGGACCCAGGGAGGTGCAGTGTGTCATGCAGTTCTCCAGAAGGTACTGTATGTCGGAGGTCAAGCAATCGGCCCGTTCCCGAACAAGATTAGATTCGATCGGTCACATGACGCGCATATTTAATCATAATACATGCATGTGGTTTACATTTAATCATTTCGGAGATGCGCATCCGAATCCACAGTGACTTACAAGTGAGGCGTCTCCCCTTTCGGGAAGGAAAGGTTAGGTTACCGTGGCGATTGCTTACATTGCACTTCTGCCCTTCGCTCTCCACTGACAGAACATCCGCCTTCATCTGGCTATGAGAGCGGCCATTACAGCATGCTGATGTCAGCACGGCTGGCAGATGTGCACACACACACACACACACACACACACACACACACACACACACACACACACACACACACACACACACACACACACACACACACACACACACACACACACACACACACACACACACACACGCCAGCATGCATACGTACGTACGTGTGTAGTACATGCACACTCTCTCTCACACACACACGCACACACACACAGACACACACACACACACACACACACACACTACGCACACACACACACACACACACACACACACATCCACATGCGCACACACACACACACACACACACACATCTAACAAATCCTCATATTATTAGTTCAGTGTCTTCGAAAGAATTTGTCAGCAGAAATGCAGAATAGCACCAGAATGTATACTAATACTAACACACACACACACATTACACACACACCTAACTAATCGTCAAATTCTAAAGAATTTGTCAGCAGAAATTCACAATAGTTACACAACGTATAGTAACACACACTGACAAGTACACACACACACACACACACACACACACACACACACACACAAACTCAGCAGGAGAAGCTGCCGTATGGGGTCATGAATGAAGCCTGCTGCTAAAAATATGATCAGTGTGAAGAACAGACTCTTATCAGAGAGAGAGAGAGAGAGAGAGGAGAGAGAGAGAGAGAGAGAGAGAGAGAGAGAGAGAGAGAGAGAGAGAGAGAGAGAGAGAGAGAGAGAAGAGAAAAAGGTGGAGAGAGATACAGAGAGAGAGAGAGAGAAAAAATAGTGAGAATGAGAGAATGAGAGAAAAAGGTGGAGAGAGATAGACAGAGAGATAGACAGAGATAGAGAGAGAGAGAGAGAGCAAGAACGAGAGCGAGAGAGCGAGAGAAAGACATAGACAGAGCGAGACAGAGACGGAGACAGCGAGAGAGAGAGAATCGGGGGGCAGGCGGTAAGTCGTCCCATGACAGCGGAAAAACAAAGGCGGACTCAGACAGTATCATGTCTCACAAGAGGCTCCTCTAATCGCCCGTTCGCC
>PIJE02002733.1:12500-15000 GCA_002895965.2 Coryphaenoides rupestris
TCCAGGGCGCTTGGCTCGCCACCACATGGAAGTGTGGGTGGCGGGGCCGACCTGAACCTCGCCTGATCAGGCTAATTGGTATCTTGCAGTGATTAGCGGTGCCCGGTGGGGCCGCCCACCACACACACACACACACACACACACACCACACACACACACACACACACACCACACAACACCACACACACACACACACACACACACACACACACACACACACACACACACATGGAAATCAATAGGTGGTACAGACATCTGGGCCGAGCGCGGGAGCAGTTTGTGTGGCGAGGGTCACGCGGGTCAGATGGCGGAGGAATATCGTTGGCGTCTGGCGTCTTTTATGCGGCTAATAAGGTTGTAAGACACGCGGGTTACGAGACACGGCGACAGTTGGCTGCACAGATGGGCCTCGAAGAGGAGGGCGGCGGCGGCCTAGCGGGCCGGCGGGGCGGGTGGTCGGCGTGTGGGCTGACAATACCTCATAATGTCTTGTATTATCCATATGTAACTGTTCCTTACGTATTTATTTGTGTATACTTGGATTGTTATTAGTATGTCATGTCTACTGCTTCCTATATTGTTATTCCTTTTGTTTTATGGTATTTTACTGTACAGCACTTTGGTCAAAATGTGCTCTATAAATGAATAAACTTAAACTACAAGGCCTACATGATGTGATATACAGTTATAGGAAATGATAGGTTCAGGATATGATAGTATAGTATATTGTAGGTATTAAGTCAAGGTATATATATACTGTGTATATATATATATGATCAGTATAGAGGGTATATTATAGGTATATTATAGATAGAGAGACATCCTTTTATCGCATGTATGATACAATATTATAACATTCTAGTTTTATTGGATATGAGGATACTGTAGGCAGTATTGGTATCATTGAAGTGTACTGCCGGCAGTATTTTAGGTATTGATATGTCTATAAGTACACTGTAGGTCGTGATATGTCGAGAGGGTACTGTCAGTAGTATTCTAGGCTAGTGTAACTGTAGGAAGGTTGCTGGTTTGATCCCCGGGCTCCGCCTAGCTAAGTGTCGAGGTGTCCCTGAGCAAGACGCCACCTAACCCTAACTGCTCCTGACGGTGTATGAATGGGTGAATGTGAGGCAATACTGGAAAGCACTTTGGATAAAAGCGATATATAAATGCAATCCATTTACCATTTACTGTAGGCAGGATTCTAGGAATAGGAAACCACTATATGATACTGTAGGCAGCTTTCTAGGTGTAGGATGTCTTGTAGTATTGTAGGTACAGGATTAGGTAGTATTCTAGGCGTAGGATAGTGTAGGATGTACTTACTGGGAACTCTGTTGATGGCTTTCAGAGGTCTGAGGACGCGGACCGTCCTGATGGCGGACAGGTTGATGTTCTGTAGATCCAGAGAGTACTCCACCATCCTGAACACATATATACAGTACATGCATATTACTACTTACTGTGCATACTATGATTTACTCTCCAGTCATTTACATTTACATTTATATGTACATTCAGGGCATTTGGCAGAAGCTTTCATCCAAAGCGACTTACAAGAAGTACATTTATCGAAAGAGAGACAGCAATATACCACTGTGGTACAATAAGATAGAAATAAATAAATAGAATAGAACAGCTTTCACACACTCATAATTGCCAGGTTAATAGAACAGCTTTCACGTGCTCATAGTTGCTAGGTTGACAGCAGGATAGCTATGATAAGAACAGAAGTACCATGTTGTGCTAAACCAACATCCAAGAACATGCGAGATGCTAAACAATGCTAAGTACGATTATTTAGTGCCAAGACGTACAAGCACGCAGGTAAGTGCGAGGGATCGGAGAGGGATGGGATTCCAACCCTGGTTGGGGGTGGTGGGAATGGGCTATGGAAGAAGGGGGTGGGGGCTAAGGAGGGAAGCTATGCAGAGTCCGGGTGAACTCTGAACCGCAGGGTCTTTAGTCTCTTGGGTGGAAGCTGCTGAGTGACTCTGCTCTCCTGACATCAGCCAGGAGCTCATTGCACCACTGCAGTGCCAAGACTTGGCAGAGCAATGTGCCTGTTCTTAGTGATGGTGCCAGTCGGCCAGCTGAAGTTGTTGAGCTGGGGCGTGGGGTCTGACTAATGTTTGTAGGTAGGTCGGGGGAAGTTCCACTGACCGCCTTAAAGGCCAGCGTCATTGCATTGAATCTAACGCGAGCGATTACCGGGAGCCAGGTCGCGGAAGACGGGGGGGTTACATGGGAGAATTTTGGTACGTTGAACACAAGGTGCGCTGCGGCGTTCTGGATGCGTTGCAAGGGTTCGCTTGCAGAGGCTGGGAGTCCAGCCGGGAGAGAGTTGACTGAAGAGAAGCTCAGTCTTGTCTAGGTTAAGCTTCAGGTGATTGGCGGTCGTCCATTTGCTGATGTCATCTGCGTAACAGTGATAGGAGAACCCGTGGGATGTAATTACAGAGCCTAGAGATCTAGTGTATAAGGAGAACAGAAGGGGTCC
>PIJE02002733.1:20000-45000 GCA_002895965.2 Coryphaenoides rupestris
CAGAAATTAGAGAAAAAGTAAAAGTACTCATTATGCAGAATGCTCACGTTTCAATCGATGCCTCATTGATATGAAGATATCATCACATATTATATTTTGTATTGGTGATTTTAATCCTAAAGCTCAAGGTACTCAAAGTGCTTTAGCTGGTGAGTGTAGGAGGAAGCCACACCTCATTCACCCACCTGGGTGCTGAGGTGAGGAATTAAACTATCCAATCAGAGGCCGGGGTACGGTTGTGTGGTCATGTTGGTCAGAGCAAGAACCAGGTTGGGAATTTGGCCAGGAAACCCGGGATTGGTCCCTGGTCCCTGGCCAACTGGTCGTGGGAGCACAGTGCCATGGGTATTCCTTTTAGGGGACCACAGGGGAGTTAGGACCGCAAAGGGCTTTAAAAAGACATCTCACGGGTGGCCGACGAGCGAGAGCCCGCCCGTGTCTGTCTGGGACTTCTTTTTTTTTTTTTTGCAGAGACTTACCCGGCCATGACGATGAAGAAGTCCAGCCGGTTCCAGGTGTCGCCGAGGTAACAGCGCTGGCCGAAGATCCCCAGGGCCACCATCTTCACCACCATCTCCAGCGCGAAGAAGATGTAGATGAACGCATCGAAGGCCTACAGCAGCATTGGAGGTACACAGACCCAGAGAAGGAAGGTGGAAAAGGAGGAAATAAAGGATGAAACATGACTTCATAACTATTGGCTTTCTTTAAGACTGCATCATTATTGGGGAACTTTGCAGATTTTCAACCGCCTTTGTGTCATTTAAAATTGGGTAGTATATTCAAATGAACAATATTGCACCTTAACTTCACGCTACTTTTGTCCACCAGCGGCGTAGATGCTTACACGCTAAAAACTACCTCAACTCCGTCGATAACTCCGTCCTAATGACGGAGTTGCGGGAAGATTTTGCATCTGCACCGAGCTGCGCCCCCCGGAGACACAAGCAACAACTGCAGGCATTTTTCACACTATATCCCTAACGCGGATAGATGGAGATACGGTTGAAAATCGGCAAAGTTATCCTTGAAAGTCTGCCTTTCTCTCCTCATCATCATTCACGGTCACAAGCACTCGTCCGTCAAATTAAAAAAATATGAACAAGAGTGAAGATACTGCTGACAGCGGCGTCTTAGCCGGACGGAATGTGCTCGAATGAGTCGACAACAACCCCGATTCCATTCCCGGAGACCGGCAACACAGGTATTTTGTGTACGCAAATCCACGTGCGACCTCTAACCTCTAGCTTCCTAACTCCGGACACTTTGTTCCATTCCAAATGAAAGTAAAAACTGTTTATCACCTTCTACGCTCCGCCCGGCAACAGCAGGGTTGTTGTTTTTTTCTTCTGACACCTTTCTTTCTTTACGTGATTGGATCACACTTCGGAACTCGTCTCTCAGAGATCATGTGACCTACAAAATGAGTAGTCCCCCTTGTTGAAACACTCCCTCTAATTGCATTGCTAACGAGGTGATAAAACAACTCCAGTGTGACATATTATTGTGTCTCTTGGTTAAAACACCTTTGACACCTGTTTTAGTGAGTGTGTACTCGGCTTGTGTGTGCTGTTCTGTGTGTGTATGCCTGTGTGTGTATGAGTGTGCACGGCGCGCACACACACCAACATGTTCCGACATAGACCCTAATACTTCTCTACAGCACATTTAATAGAGATCCCGCAATATGGCCGTAAAGATGATCTGACATTATGCTTACTCAAGAGCCGCCTGTTCAGAGTTCACCTGGACAATTGCCATGTGACTACCGTCTAGTGACATCACAAGTGGGAATGTCCACCTAGATGTATGCTGACTAGATCGGTTGACCTGTCGGTACAGTCCACTGGGTAGGCTGGCAGACTGATCTAGTAATCATACATCTGAGGTGGGCATTCCCACTTGTGATGTCACTCGACGGTAGTCAACATGGCAACTGTGAAACGGCTTGCGATGGCTAATCACACTCACACCTGGTGGCGTAATATGTCCCCTTTAAATTCCACACACACACACACACACACACACACACGCACACCACACACGTCGGTTCGGCTTTGTGACTACCTCTGTTGCCGGCTTAAGTTGCAACAACAATTCCGTGTTCTTGCCCTTTATGCAGAAGCCATTAAACAGGCTATCGTGTAAAAGGGACTCGAGGCTACAGAACTGTTTGCCAAGTGTTAGCTTAAAGAGCGATGAATCATGATATATTGTCATCGATGGTAATCGTGGACAAGCGAGGTCCCATATGACACCAAATAGATAGATGGCATTGGAAATAGGGAGCGCCCTCACATTTTAATGCCGTACTTTGAACCTTTTTTTTTTTGCGTGTGTAGACATTGCCAACGTCTGGCGGAGATAGTGACAGTTTCACATCCTAACTCCTAGTCTCTCCTCGACGGCGCCTTGCGGTATTCCCAAATTGGCTCTCGTCGCGTATTTTCACAGATGTATTATTCTTTCTTGTCATATTTCATTATATTTTGCAAGATTTTTTCAGCTTTGCTTAGTTTGCTTTCCGCACTCTTCATTACTGGCAGAGGAGACGTTTTCGGGTCCCGATGGATGTCTCAGGGACGTACGGATGTATTGATCGCAACACAGAACACTGCGTTAATAGGCCTTCCATCACACATAGAAGGCTGTGTTTATGTGTACGTATAGACAGTACGTGTGCAACCCGGTCTCACGTCAAAATGTGGAATAGCTGCGTTGGTCTGCAGATGACTCCGGTTTTCAAATGTTAACAACACAAAAAGGTACAATGTCCACAGTATCCATCATAGCAACGAGAGGAAACACGGCGCTCCAACAATTTTCTGACCTGAGAGAATATTTGTAAGAACAAAGAAAGCCGAAGTTAAAGTGTTTTATTGTCTTTTTATGTTCTTCATAAGTAAACATTATATGACATCGCGTCGCATTCTAATGCTGAATCTGCCCTAAAATAAAGCATTTTCCACTGAGAATAAAAGGAACGTCAGCAATGTTGTTTTGTTTTTGCAGAAAACTGCTAACGATCGCAGACAAACTTGACAGTCAGTCAAGTGACGTGGCCAAATAGGCCAAACTAAAGTCGGCATCTCACCATTTTTGCACTGCGGACCAACATAGCATAGTGTGTGTGTGTGTGTGTGTGTGTGTGTGTGTCTGCATGTGTGTCGCTGTGTCCTTGCCTCTGTGTCTATGTGTGCGCGTGTCTATGCCTCTGTGTCTATGCCTCTGTGTCTATGCATGTGTCTATGCCTCTGTGTCTATGCATGTGTGTCTATGCCTCTGTGTCTATGCATGTGTGTCTATGCCTCTGTGTCTATGCCTCTGTGTCCATGCCTCTGTGTCTATGCATGTGTGTCTATGCCTCTGTGTCTATGCATGTGTGTCTATGCCTCTGTGTCTATGCCTCTGTGTCTATGCCTCTGTGTCTATGCATGTGTGTCTATGCCTCTGTGTCTATGCCTCTGTGTCTATGCCTCTGTGTCTATGCATGTGTGTCTATGCCTCTGTGTCTATGCATGTGTGTCTATGCCTCTGTGTCTATGCCTCTGTGTCTATGCCTCTGTGTCTATGTGTCTCTGTGTCTATGCCTCTGTTTTCCATGCCTCGGTGTATCTGCCTCTGTGTCTATGCCTCTGTGTCCATGCCTCGGTGTCTATGCGTGTGTGTCCGAGTGTTAATATAGGACCTATGCCATTCCAGGATGTCTTCCTTACTCCCGAGTGTGCACAGTCTCAGAATGGGTGGCACCCAGTGGGAGCAAAACCCCATCACCCTGGCAGTGTTAATGCTGCACTCTCTCAATTGACTGTGTGTGTGTGTGTGTGTGTGTGTGTGTGTGTGTGTGTGTGTGTGTGTGTGTGTGTGTGTGTGTGTGTGTGTGTGTGTGTGCGTGTGCGTGTGCGTGTGCGTGTGTGTGCATATGTATTGAATGGATTCTCTGAGCCTCAAACACATTTATAGACATGGCATATTGTGCACATCGTGAAGCTTCCCACTCACACCAGAGTGGATCTGAAGAGGAGACGGAAATAAAGGAAGCCATCGATGGGCGGGATTAGGAGACTGAAGAGGAACCGAGGACAAGACCTCCAGATACAGAGAGAGAGAGAGATACAGAGGGAGAGAGAGAGAGATCTACAGAGAGAGAGAGAGATACAGAGAGAGAGAGAGATACAGAGAGAGAGATACATCACCTGTCAATCCCCCTTTATATCATCATTATTTTTAATATTTATTATTATTATTATATATATATATATATATATATATATCTTTTTATTTAATTTTGTAAATTTTTTGAAAGAACATTTATTTTTTGTTGTTTTTCTTTTTTTCCTTTTCATTGGATCTCATTTTTGCATTTTTGTATTTTTGATTTTTTACTTTTACTGTATATATTTACTTCTTTATAATTATACTTTTTATTTACCACTCGCTTTGGCAATGTAAATGTACATTTTCCATGCGAATAAAGCTCTTTAGAGAGAGAGAGAGAGAGAGAGAGAGAGAGAGAGAGAGAGATACAGAGATACAGAGATAGAGAGAGAGTGAGAGATACAGAGAGAGATATATTATATTACTGTGTTCTTTATGTACTAGTTACTGTTTTGCTTTGGTGATATTAAGGAATGCCTTTTTATGCCAATAAAGCCTTTGAATTGAATTAAATTGAGAGAGAGAGACCAAGATATATAGAGATAAACCAAAATACAGAGAGAGAGAGAAAGAGTGAGCGAGAGAGATGAGAGAGATAGCAGGCAGGAGAGAGAGATGAGAGAGCGAGATAGAAAAGGAGAACGAGAAAAAAAGATATATACAGTATATAGAGAGCAGGCAGTGATAGGAGAGAGAGAGATATATATATACAGAGAGAGCGAGAGCAAGAGAGTGAGAGAGAGACCAAAATAGAGAGAGAGCATGAGAGAGAGAGACAGAGCGAGAGACAGAGAGAGAGAGACAGAGCGAGAGAGAGAGCGAGAGAGAGAGACAATTTTTCTGCCACATCACGTCTGCATTGTTGTGTTCAGATCACAAGCTAAACTCTCTCGATATATTTTTAGAAGGAGTCTGCACAGATACCGCCGCCGCCACTCGCCCCCATCGCTTCCTCGCCTTCCCTCGGCACACCCCCAACCGGATCCTCATCTGCACTTAGTGCCTTATTAGTAATTCCTGTCTCCTCCTCCTCCCGTCTACTTATGCTCTCCAAGGGACTTTTTCGGGGCGTTCCGAAATCAGTCAGAAGTTTAAGTGTTAAAAAAAATAAAAAAGGAATCCTAAACCCAGAATGGAAAAAGATTGATGACTGGTAATTACTCGTAACTCGTAATAAATATATACTGTGTGTACGTCGTTGGCGGTGTATGCCATTCAGGTATCGTGTTCGTATTGTGCATCGTTATACTGTATGTGTACACACAAAATACAAGTACGAGTCCCCAACACACACACACACACCAATCAGGATAACTTTTAAATTGCTATTTGATAGCATTCAGCCAGTAGATGTTTGCCCCCCCCCCCCCTCCCCCTCGTTTCATGATATACCAGTGTTTGCCAGTTCGTTGTACAACCTGCATATTTCATGGTCTGCTCCATCCGTATATCACCAGTCGGACAAGTATAGGTCTTCTGACAAGAGCTTGCTGGCTGTCACTCTCGACTTTGACTAAAAACAAATGGTGATGGTGCCTTTGAAGTGGTGGCTCCGTCGCTGTGGAAATATCCTATTACTGTGCTCTTCCAATCTCTCTTGGGCTTCCAATCTGCAGTCTCTGTTGATGCCTGTAAAAGGCATCTGAGACTTATTTATTCAAAGTGGAATTTTTCTTTCTTGTGCCGTTTTAGTGTGTCTTTAAGGTCTGTTGTTGCTTAGGTTTTATTCTGTTTCTTTTTACTTTTTAATGGTCCTATTTTTTTTATGTTTACTCTTCGAAGCACTTTGTGGCCTTGCTCTAAAAAAGGTGCTGTACTAAACAAACTTTACTTACTTACATTGTCTCCAAAATGTCAATAACAGTCGGCATAGTGTGAAGGTCGACTCCATCGTATGTGCTTGAGATTGGCACGCTTTTCTACACTGGAGTGATAACACTTATCTATCTTCAAATCTTCCACTTTGTGTTTATTGGCAGTTCTTCAACCAAATCGGTGTATACCGCCACCTGCTGTATCGGAGTGTGTAGGTACGTGAGTGTAGTCTGGTACTTTTGGCGGCAGTAGCTCAGGAGGTAAGAGCGGTTGTCTGGCAACAGGAAGGTCGCTGGTTCGATCCCCCAGGCTCCTGCCTAGCTAAGTGTCGAGGTGTCCCTGAGCAAGACGCCACCTTAACCCTAACTGCTCCTGACGTGTTGGTTGTTACCTTGCATGGTTGGCACCGCCGTCGGTGTATGAATGGATGAATGTGAGGCAATACTGTAAAGTGCTTTGAATAAAAGCGCTATATAGAATTGCAATCCATTTACCATTTACTATTTACTCTGAACAACATTAATAATGTGAAAGCAGAGAAGTAGGGAGTGGAGAATGAGGGTGGAGGGGGGGGGGGGTCACTACACTTTATCACTACATTAGGAGGTGGGTGTGTGTGTGTGTGTGTGTGTCCCATCGCTCAGGGCTGCTTTTAAGGCCAGCAAAACATTCCAAAAACTCCACAACGTTCCACAGTGCAGGAAGCGAGAGCCTTGTGTCTGCGCTGGGGCTGAGCAATCACACTACAATGACCCTCCTGAGTGTGCTCACTGGAAGCCCCGGGAATGTGTTTTGCCCGGCAACAGCGACTGCGAGGGTTAGTTCTCCCAGTACATACACCACACACAAGTAAGTAGCAGCAGAACGGAATTCACGACACTCAGTCCAGTGCTTTTGTTTCAGATGTCTTCTGTCTGTCGGCCTGAGATGCCTACACACACAGACCCACACACACACACACACACGCACACATGCACACACATGCACACACCTGCACACACCTGCACACATTCAGTAAAAGCATGCCACACACAACCAGAAAAAAACGGACGCACATGATCTCACACACACGCACACACACCACACACACCAAATCCTGTGTGTGTGTGATTGTGTGTGTGATTGTGTGTTTTGCACACGTGTGTATCCAAGTGCTTTTGTGTGTTTATGGCTACAAATGATAACTGGCAAGGCCTTGGTTTATTACAATGCTTTATATCCAGTGAGATTTCCTGTCAAATAATATAACATTTCCACAGCAAGGACAGACACACACACACACACACACACACCACACACAGTCTCGAATGTAAAACACACGCACACCCACGCACACACACACACACACACACACACACACACACACACACAGTCACCACTATGCATGGCAGATATGCATCACAATAACATCATATGTGACTGCCATCAATGCACCCCATTCAAACACCCCCTGCCCCCCCCCCCGCCCACACACACACACACACACACACACACACACACACACACACACACGCATGCCCACACACACACACACACACACACACGTCTGAGGACCCAGCCAGCCGGGGATTCTTGAGGCCATCACGCTTATTGCTAAGCTGGTATGTGTCGGCATGGTGACCTGAATTATTTATGAAGACATCATCTGAGACATCATGTGAGACTGATCTGCCACCCGGGTGCATGTGTGTGGTGTGTGTGGTCGTGTGTGGTTTGTGTGTGGTGTGGTGGTGTGTGTGTGTGTGTGTGTGTCAGCGGCAGAATTTAACAGGGGGCTTGGACCGTTTTGCATGTAAAAAAAATATAGAATTATCCTCGAGTCCAGAGTAAAGCATCGAGATGTTATTAAAAAAAATATATACAAAATTGGGGTCATTGGTATTTGGTCATCCAACATTCGCAAAAGTAAGGATTTTACAAACATTTGATGCAGCTGCCCTGGAAATTATCCAAAATGCCCCCAAAACGTATAACACTTTAAACCGATTACACATTTTTTTCAACCCTTGTTAAAAAAAAATATGTCTATTACTTTTCCTGGTGTGTGTGTGTGTGTGTGTGTGTGTGTATGTATGTGTGTGTGTGTCGGTGCTGCACCGCTAAGTTCCTGAGATCCTGAAACGCTATGTCCACCCAGTCGCTTGGGTGATCGACTCCTAGTCCTAGAAAAGGGTTCCCGGGTTCGATCCCCCATATGTTCAATCGCCACAGCCTTCTCTCTAGACGTTCTTGAACAAGAAACTCTGCCTGACCTCTTGTCCCTTGATTCCCCGCGTCGACGTTCACATTCTGCATGAGTCCCGTTCAATAAAAGTCAACGAAATGTCTAAAAAGCGACACTTTCCTGCTGCATACTTTGTGATTGCTTTGTGAAGTCGAGTCACAATCTGGCAACCCGAGGCGGCGCAGTGCTGAATGTGTCCTATACGCTACGCCTGGCTGCATTTACAAGAACTTAGAAGTACATTCGATTGGTCGTCCTGCTGATGCAGCTTGAACAATATCTTCCTCCCGCCTCCCTCCCTCTTCCTCCCTTCCCTCCCTCCCTCCCTCCTCCCCCACGATAAAAATGGCGGAGAGAGCCTCCACAAGCTAGGAGAGTCTCTGTAATGGTCTTCTCCATAACACCCTGAAAGTGCTTTATGACCAAAAGAAAAACACTATTTTTCTCTTCTTTTATTGGAGGAGATTCTTCAACCGTTATAGTCTAGCAGGGTGCTGCACCATCTGAACTTTACGGCTGCTATTGGACAACCGTTACACACAGTCAATACTTCTATCTATATGTACTGTGTATAGAGAGACATAGAGACATGTGCTTCGTATAGGAGTCATGCGTACTTGTATATACAGTACACCTGATGCAGGGTGGTAGGGGTAGTGTAGTGATTAGGTGTTTGACTCCCGGCCTGAAAGATTCCGTGTTCAATGCCGACCTGATTTGAGCGAGATCGAACCTGAACCCAAGAAATTGGGTGTTGTGTGTGTGTGTGTGTGTGGTGTGTGTGTGTGTGTGTGTGTGTGTGTGTGTGTGTGTGTGTGTGTGTGTGTGTGTGTGTGTGTGTGTGTGTGTGTGTGTGTGTGTACAGTTGAACTAGTATTTGGGACTCTACTTGTATTTTTTCATATTTTGGTGTGTAACACTACAGTATAACGATGCACAATACGAACACGATACCTGAATGGCATACACCGCCAACGACGTACACACAGTATATATTTATTACGAGTTACGAGTAATTACCAGTCATCCATCTTTTTCCATTCTGGGTTTAGGATTCCTTTTATTTATTTATTTTTTATCACTTAAACTTCTGACTGATTTCGGAACGCCCCGAAAAAGTCCCTTGGAGAGCATAAGTAGACGGGAGGAGGAGGAGACAGGAATTACTAATAAGGCACTAAGTGCAGATGAGGATCCGGTTGGGGGTGTGCCGAGGGAAGGCGAGGAAGCGATGGGGCGAGTGGCGGCGGTATCTGTGCAGACTCCTCTAAAAATATATCGGGAGAGTTTAGCTTGTGATCTGAACACAACAATGCAGACGTGATGTGGCAGAAAAATTGTCTTTCTCTCTCTCTCTGTCTCTCTCTCTCGCTCTCTCTCTCGCTCTGTCTCTCGCTCTCGCTCTGTCTCTCTCTCTCATGCTCTCTCTCTATTTTGGTCTCTCTCTCACTCTCTTGCTCTCGCTCTCTCTGTATATATATATATCTCTCTCTCCTATCACTGCCTGCTCTCTATATACTGTATATATCTTTTTTTCTCGTTCTCCTTTTCTATCTCGCTCTCTCATCTCTCTCTCCTGCCTGCTATCTCTCTATCTCTCTCGCTCACTCTTTCTCTCTCTCTGTATTTTGGTTCATCCCTTCCTCTCTATATATCTTGGTCTCTCTCTCTCAATTAAATTCAATTCAAAGGCTTTATTGCCATGAAAAAGGCATTCCTTAATATCGCCAAAGCAAAACAGTAACAAGTACATAAAGAACGCAGTAATATAATATATCTCTCTCTGTATCTCTCACTCTCTCTCTATCTCTATCTCTATGTCTCTCTATATCTCTCTCTCTCTCTCTCTCTCTAAAGAGCTTTATTGTCATGGAAAACGTACATTTACATTGCCAAAGCGAGTGGTAAATAAAAAGTATACTTATAAAGAAGTAAATATATACAGTAAAAGTAAAAAATTAAAAATACAAAAATACAAAAATGAGATCCAAAGAAAAGGAAAAAAAGAAAGAAAGAACAAAAAAGAAATGTTCTTTCAAAAAATGTACAAAATTAAAAAAAAAGATATATATATATATTAAAAAAAAGAATATATATATATATATATATATATATATATATATATATATAATAAATAATAAAAATTAAAATAATGATGATAATAATAAAGGGGGATTGACAGGTGATGTATCTCTATCTGTATATCGCTCTCTCTCTCCCTCTGTATCTCTCTCTCTGTATATCTCTCTCTCTCTCCCTCTGTATCTCTCTCTCTCTCTCTCTGTATTCTGGAGGTCTTGTCCTCGGTTCCTCTTCAGTCTCCTAATCCCGCCCATCGATGGCTTCCTTTATTTCCGTCTCCTCTTCAGATCCACTCTGGTGTGAGTGGGAAGCTTCACGATGTGCACAATATGCCATGTCTATAAATGTGTTTGAGGCTCAGAGAATCCATTCAATACATATGCACACACACACACACACACACACACACACACACACACACACACACACACACACACACACACACACACACACACACACACACACACACACACACACACACACACACACACACACAGTCAATTGAGAGAGTGCAGCATTAACACTGCCAGGGTGATGGGGTTTTGCTCCCACTGGGTGCCACCCATTCTGAGACTGTGCGCACTCGGGGTGTTGTGAGTAAGGAAGACATCCTAGAATGGCATAGGTCCTATTATATTAACACTCGGACACACACGCATAGACACCGAGGCATGGACACAGAGGCATGGACACAGAGGCATAGACACAGATGCATAGACACAGAGGCATAGACACAGAGGCATAGACACAGAGGCATAGACACCGAGGCATAGACACAGAGGCATAGACACAGAGGCATAGACACACATGCATAGACAAAGAGACACAGCGGCATAGACACAGAGGCATAGACACACATGCATAGACACACATGCATAGACACAGAGGCATAGACACACATGCATAGACACAGAGGCATAGACACACATGCATAGACACACATGAAGACAACAGAGCATAGACACACATGCATAGACACAGAGGCAAGACATAGCGACACACATGGCAGACCACACACACACACACACACACACACACACACACCACACACACACACACACACACACACACACACACACACTATTGCTATGGTTGGTCCGCAGTGCAAAAATGGTGAGATGCCGACTTTAGTTTGGCCTATTTGGCCACGTCACTTGACTGACTGTCAAGTTTGTCTGCGATGTTAGCAGTTTTCTGCCAAAACAACATTGCTGACGTTCCTTTTATTCTCAGTGGAAAATGCTTTATTTTAGGGCAGATTCAGCATTAGAATGCGACGCGATGTCATATAATGTTTACTTATGAAGAACATAAAAAGACAATAAAACACTTTAACTTTGGCTTTCTTTGTTCTTACAAATATTCTCTCAGGTCAGAAAATTGTTGGAGCGCCGTGTTTCCTCTCGTTGCTATGATGGATACTGTGGACATTGTACCTTTTTGTGTTGTTAACATTTGAAAACCGGAGTCATCTGCAGACCAACGCAGCTATTCCACATTTTGACGTGAGACCGGGTTGCACACATACTGTCTATACGTACACATAAACACAGCCTTCTATGTGTGATGGAAGGCCTATTAACGCAGTGTTCTGTGTTGCGATCAATACATCCGTACGTCCCTGAGACATCCATCGGGACCCGAAAACGTCTCCTCTGCCAGTAATGAAGAGTGCGGAAAGCAAACTAAGCAAAGCTGAAAAAATCTTGCAAAATATAATGAAATATGACTAGAAAGAATAATACATCTGTGAAAATACGCGACGAGAGCCAATTTGGGAATACCGCAAGGCGCCGTCGAGGAGAGACTAGGAGTTAGGATGTGAAACTGTCACTGTCTCCGCCAGACGTTGGCAATGTCTACACACGCAAAAAAAAAAAGGTTCAAAGTCCTGCATTAAAATGTGAGGCCGCTCCCTATTTCCAATGCCATCTATCTATTTGGTGTCATATGGGACCTCGCTTGTCCACGATTACCATCGATGACAATATATCATGATTCATCGCTCTTTAAGCTAACACTTGGCAAACGGTTCTGTAGGCCCTCGAGTGCCCTTTTATCACGATGGCCTTGTTTAATGCTTCTGCATAAAGGGCAAGAATATGGAATTGTTGGTTTGAAAACTTAAGCCGGCAACAAGAGGTAGTCACAAAGCCGAAAGCCGACGTGTGTGTGTGCGTGTGTGTGTGTGTGTGTGTGGTTGTGTGAATTTTAAAGGGGAACTATTTACGCCACCAGGTGTGAGTGTGATTCGCCATCGCAAGCCGTTTCACAGTTGCCATGTTGACTACCGTCGAGTGACATCACAAGTGGGAATGCCCACCTTAGATGTATGATTACTAGATCAGTCTGCCAGCCTACCCAGTGGACTGTACCGACAGGTCAACCGATCTAGTCAGCATACATCTAGGTGGACATTCCCACTTGTGATGTCACTAGACGGTAGTCACATGGCAATTGTCCAGGTGAACTCTGAACAGGCGGCTCTTGAGTAAGCATAATGTCAGATCATCTTTACGGCCGTATTGCGGGATCTCTATTAAATGTGCTGTAGAGAAGTATTAGGGTCTATGTCGGAACATGTTGGTGTGTGTGCGCGCCGTGCACACTCATACACACACAGGCATACACACAGAACAGCACACACACACTCCACTAAAACGGTGTCAAAGGTGTTTTAACCAAGAGACACAAATAATATGTCACACTGGAGTTGTTTTATCACCTCGTTAGCAATGCAATTAGAGGGAGTGTTTCAACAAGGGGGACTACTCATTTTGTAGGTCACATGATCTCTGAGAGACGAGTTCCGAAGTGTGATCCAATCACGTAAAGAAAGAAAGGTGTCAGAAGGAAAGAAAAAAAAAACCCTGCTGTTGCCGGGCGGAGCGTAGAAGGTGATAAACAGTTTTTACTTTCATTTGGAATGGAACAAAGTGTCCGGAGTTAGGAAGCTAGAGGTTAGAGGTCGCACGTAGCTTTGCATACACAAAATATCGAATCCGGTTTTGTCGACTCATTCGAGCACATTCCGTCCGGCTAAGACGCCGCTGTCAGCAGTATCTTCACTCTTGTTCATATTTTTTTAATTTGACGGACGAGTGCTTGTGACCGTGAATGATGATGAGGAGAGAAAGGCAGACTTTCAAGGATAACTTTGCCGATTTTCAACCGTATCTCCATCTATCCGCGTTAGGGATATAGTGTGAAAAATGCCTGCAGTTGTTGCTTGTGTCTCCGGGGGGCGCAGCTCAGTGCAGATGCAAAATCTTCCCGCAACTCCGTCATTAGGACGGAGTTATCGACGGAGTTGAGGTAGTTTTTAGCGTGTAAGCATCTAAGCCGCTGGTGGACAAAAGTAGCGTAAAGTTAAGGTGCAATATTGTTCATTTGAATATACTACCCAATTTTAAATGACACAAAGGCGGTTGAAAATCTGCAAAGTTCCCCAATAATGATGCAGTCTTAAAGAAAGCCAATAGTTATGAAGTCATGTCTCATCCTTTATTTCCTCCTTTTCCACCTTCCTTCTCTGGGTCTGTGTGCCTCCATGCTGCTGTAGGCCTTCGATGCGTTCATCTACATCTTCTTCGCGCTGGAGATGGTGGTGAAGATGGTGGCCCTGGGGATCTTCGGCCAGCGCTGTTACCTCGGCGACACCTGGAACCGGCTGGACTTCTTCATCGTCATGGCCGGGTAAGTCTCTGCAAAAAAAAAAAAAAAGAAGTCCCAGACAGACACGGGCGGGCTCTCGCTCGTCGGCCACCCGTGAGATGTCTTTTTAAAGCCCTTTGCGGTCCTAAATCCCTGTGGTCCCTAAAAGGAATACCCATGGCACTGTGCTCCCACGACCAGTTGGCCAGGGACCAGGGACCAATCCCGGGTTTCCTGGCCAAATTCCCAACCTGGTTCTTGCTCTGACCAACATGACCACACAACCGTACCCCGGCCTCTGATTGGATAGTTTAATTCCTCACCTCAGCACCCAGGTGGGTGAATGAGGTGTGGCTTCCTCCTACACTCACCAGCTAAAGCACTTTGAGTACCTTGAGCTTTAGGATTAAAATCACCAATACAAAATATAATATATGATGATATCTTCATATCAATGAGGCTCTATTGAAAGTGAGCATTCTGCATAATGAGTACTTTTACTTTTTGCTCTAATTTCTGCTGGTACTTTTGAACTTTTACAACGATTTCAATTCAGGTTTTTTCTCTCGTAACAGAGTATCTTACAGTAGGAGGCGCTAGCTGGTGTAACGTCTTGTCATCTGTCCCCGAGATACACAGTCGGTCACGGCAAAGTAAGACAAAAGTCACGACGGGGATATTCGGCGGCGTGTGTCATCGCAGAGGGCAATGAGGCTTAGAGATGAAAGTCTGCACCTTATCCGCCGTTGAGCTGAGTCGGCGACTTCCCTGAGTGTACAAATGTACTCGCTGTCAGATTAAGCTGTTTTCAGTTGGATACTGACGTGTGTGTTTGCGGCGTGTGTGTCCGTGTGTGTGTGTGTGTGTATCCGTGAGTGTTGTTGTGTTGTGTGTTGTGTGTTGTGTTGTGTGTTGTCCTGAGCTCTTCCCCTGCCGCTGTCCATTAGCTTAGCAGCGCCTGAGCTAATTGCAGGGGAGGGGGAGGGGGAGGGGAGGGGAGGGGAGGGGGTGTAGGGGTGGATGCCAGCTAGACAGGCCAAATGATACAGCTGACACTCCTCCCCTATGTCTCTTACCCGCGGGGTTACACCACAACATTATAGTCTCTCTCGCTCTCTCTCTCTCTCTCTCTCTCTCTCTCTCTCTCTCTCTCTCTCTCTCTCTCGCTCTCTCTCTCTCTCTCTCTCTCTCTCTCTCTCTCTCTCTCTCTCTCTCTCTCTCTCTCTCTCTCCTCCCGTCTCCTCTGCTTCTCTGCATGACTGCTCTCTCTGCCTGTTGGCCCCGCCATCCTCTCAGACGGACACCATGCAGGCAGCCTCACACACACACACACACACACATGCACACACACACACACACACACACGCACACACACGCACACACACACACACAGGTAGCAGTCAAGCCTTCCTGACACGTTTGAGCCGCTAGCGTGTGATTCCTCTAACGGCTTCTTTTTTTTTTGTTGTTTTTTAAGCGTCGTCCGTGTGTGTCGAGCGTGGGCGAGCGCGGTGAGGTACTTGGCTGTGTTAGTGTCCACGTATGTTCAAAAGTACTTAGCGAGGACTTGTCCAACTGCTGGGTCATTGGTCCCTCGAAGGCATTGAAGAGCATACTGCCGAACCTCCATCTTTAGAACGACGCCAACATAAAAAACATAACGCTTCAATGTTAACTAATATTGCACCTTTTGTTCGCTCAATATTTGTTTTTTGTTTGTCAGCACACGAAGGCATTGTTGATTACTGTAATATTGGTAAAAAAATATAACTAAGCTATCAACTTACTATAGGGCTGCAGCCGAATGTTATCAAAATAGCAGAAGAAACACAGAAAAACTGTGTTATTAGTAATTCCTGTCTCCTCCTCCTCCCGTCTACTTATGCTCTCCAAGGGACTTTTTCGGGGCGTTCCGAAATCAGTCAGAAGTTTAAGTGATAAAAAATAAATAAATAAAAGGAATCCTAAACCCAGAATGGAAAAAGATGGATGACTGGTAATTACTCGTAACTCGTAATAAATATATACTGTGTGTACGTCGTTGGCGGTGTATGCCATTCAGGTATCGTGTTCGTATTGTGCATCGTTATACTGTATGTGTACACACAAAATACAAGTACGAGTCCCCAACACACACACACACACCAATTTCTTGGGTTCAGGTTCGATCTCGCTCAAATCAGGTCGGCATCGATCTTTCAGCCGGGAGTCAAACACATTAACCACTACACTACCACTACCACATCAGGTGTACTGTATATACAAGTACGCATGACTCCTATACGGAAGTAAAGCTTCGAAGCGCATGTCTCTATGTCTCTCTATACACAGTACATATAGATAGAAGTATTGACCTGTGTGTACGGTTGGTCCAATAGCAGCCATACAGTTCAGATGGTGCAGCACCCTGCTAGACTATAACGGTTGAAGAATCTCCTCCAATAAAAGAAAGAGAAAAATTGTGTTTTTCTTTTGGTCATAAAGCACTTTCAGGGTGTTATGGAGAAGACCATTACAGAGACTCTCCTGGCTTGTGGAGGCTCTCTCCGCCATTTTTATCGTGGGGGAGGAGGGAGGGAGGGAGGGAAGGAGGGAGAGAGGGAGGGAGGCGGGAGGAGATATTGTTCAAGCTGCATCAGCAGGACGACCAATCGAATGTACTTCTAAGTTCTTGTAAATGCAGCCAGGCGTAGCGTATAGGACACATTCAGCACTGCGCCGCCTCGGGTTGCCAGATTGTGACTCGACTTCACAAAGCAATCACAAAGTATGCAGCAGGAAAGGTAAATGTCGCTTTTTAGACATTTCGTTGACTTTTATTGAACGGGACTCATGCAGAATGTGAACGTCGACGCGGGGAATCAAGGGACAAGAGGTCAGGCAGAGTTTCTTGTTCAAGAACGTCTAGAGAGAAGGCTGTGGCGATTGAACATATGGGGGATCGAACCCCGGAACCCTTTTCTAGGACTAGGAGTCGATCACCCAAGCGACTGGGTGGACATAGCGTTTCATCAGGATCTCAGGAACTTAGCGGTGCAGCACCGACACACACACACATACACACACACACACACACACACACAGACACCAGGAAAAGTAATAGACATATTTTTTTTTAACAAGGGTTGAAAAGAATGTGTAATCGGTTTAAAGTGTTATACGTTTTGGGGGCATTTTGGATAATTTCCAGGGCAGCTGCATCAAATGTTTGTAAAATCCTTACTTTTGCGAAGTTGGATGACCAAATACCAATGACCCCAATTTTTTATATTTTTTTAATAACATCTCGATGCTTTACTCTGGACTCGAGGATAATTCTATATTTTTTTTACATGCAAAACGGTCCAAGCCCCCTGTTAAATTCTGCCGCTGACACACACACACACACACACACACGCACACACACACACACACACCACACCACACACACACACGCACCCGGGTGGCAGATCAGTCTCACATGATGTCTCAGATGATGTCTTCATAAATAATTCAGGTCACCATGCCGACACATACCAGCTTAGCAATAAGCGTGATGGCCTCAAGAATCCCCGGCTGGCTGGGTCCTCAGACGTGTGTGTGTGTGTGTGTGTGTGTGTGTGGGCATGCGTGTGTGTGTGTGTGTGTGTGTGTGTGTGTGTGTGTGGGGGGGGGGGGCAGGGGGTGGTAGAATGGGGTGCATTTGATGGCAGTCACATATGATGTTATTGTGATGCATATCTGCCATGCATAGTGGTGACTGTGTGTGTGTGTGTGTGCGTGTGTGTGTGTGTGTGTGGGTGTGCGTGTGTTTACATTCGAGACTGTGTGTGTGTGTGTGTGTGTGTGTGTGTCTGTCCTTGCTGTGGAAATGTTATATTATTTGACAGGAAATCTCACTGGATATAAAGCATTGTAATAAACCAAGGCCTTGCCAGTTATCATTTGTAGCCATAAACACACAAAAGCACTTGGATACACACATGTGCAAAACACACAATCACACACACAATCACACACACAGGATTTGGTGTGTGTGTGTGTGCGTGTGTGTGTGAGATCATGTGCGTCAGTTGTGTGTGCATGCTTTTACTGAATGTGTGCAGGTGTGTGCAGGTGTGTGCATGTGTGCTGGTGTGTGTGTGTGTGCATGTGTGTGTGTGTGTCTGTGTGTGTAGCATCTCAGGCCGACAGACAGACAGACATCTGAAAACAAAAGCACTGACTGAGTGTCGTGAATTCAGTTCCTGCTGCTACTACTTGTGTGTGTGTGTATGTACTGGGAGAACTAACCCTCGCAGTCGCTGTTGCCGGGCAAAACACATTCCCGGGGCTTCCAGTGAGCACACTCAGGAGGGTCATTGTAGTGTGATTGCTCAGCCCCAGCGCAGACACACGGCTCTCGCTTCCTGCACTGTGGAACGTTGTGGAGTTTTTGGAATGTTTTGCTGGCCTTAAAAGCAGCCCTGAGCGATGGGACACACACACACACACACACACACACCCACCCTCCTAATGTAGTGATAAAGTGTAGTGACCCCCCCCCCCTCCACCCTCATTCTCCACTCCCTACTTCTCTGCTTTCACATTATTAATGTTGTTCAGAGTAAATAGTAAATGGTAAATGGATTGCAATTCTATATAGCGCTTTTATTCAAAGCACTTTACAGTATTGCCTCACATTCATCCATTCATACACCGACGGCGGTGCCAACCATGCAAGGTAACAACCAACACGTCAGGAGCAGTTAGGGTTAAGGTGGCGTCTTGCTCAGGGACACCTCGACACTTAGCTAGGCAGAGCCCGGGGATCGAACCAGCGACCTTCCGTGGACAACCGCTCTTACCTCCTGAGCTACTGCCGGCAAAAGTACCAGACTACACTCACGTATCTACACACTCCGATACAGCAGGTGGCGGTATACACCGATTTGGTTGAAGAACTGCCAATAAACACAAAGTGGAAGATTTGAAGATAGATAAGTGTTATCACTCCAGTGTAGAAAAGCGTGCCAATCTCAAGCACATACGATGGAGTCGACCTTCACACTATGCCGACTGTTATTGACATTTTGGAGACAGTGTAAGTAAGTAAAGTTTGTTTAGTACAGCACCTTTTTTAGAGCAAGGCCACAAAGTGCTTCGAAGAGTAAACATAAAAAAAATAGGACCATTAAAAAGTAAAAAGAAACAGAATAAAACCTAAGCAACAACAGACCTTAAAGACACACTAAAACGGCACAAGAAAGAAAAATTCCACTTTGAATAAATAAGTCTCAGATGCCTTTTACAGGCATCAACAGAGACTGCAGATTGGAAGCCCAAGAGAGATTGGAAGAGCACAGTAATAGGATATTTCCACAGCGACGGAGCCACCACTTCAAAGGCACCATCACCATTTGTTTTTAGTCAAAGTCGAGAGTGACAGCCAGCAAGCTCTTGTCAGAAGACCTATACTTGTCCGACTGGTGATATACGGACGGAGCAGACCATGAAATATGCAGGTTGTACAACGAACTGGCAAACACTGGTATATCATGAACGAGGGGAGGGGGGGGAGGGGGGGGGGCAACATCTACTGGCTGAATGCTATCAAATAGCACATTTAAAAGTTATCCTGATGAACTTGATTGAACTTGATGGGGAGGCCGATGAAAAGAGAACAACGTGGAGGTGATGTGAGCCGTCCTGCTGGACCTGATCAGCAGCCATGCAGCAGCGTTGTTTTGGACCGTTTGTAGATGTTCCAGAGATGACTTGATGAGGCGGGTTAAAAGGGAATTGCACTAATCTAGCCAAGACGATATAAAAGCATGAATGATCATCTCGGCTCAGGGTGTGATACAATAGACCTGACCAAATAAAGAAAAGACCAATACACTGAGCAACCTTAGATGTTGTGCTGTCTTAGGCAATGATACTCAGTTTCAACTCAGTCTAATCTGTATTCGCTGTAAAAAGTTGTTAGCCGTTAGTCTTTAATGGCAGACAGACAATTGTACAAAACAGTCTGTTTGTCAGTCTCATCAGACTTAAAAGAGACATACAGCTGGATATCATTAGTGCAACATTGATACGAGATACCTTTAACTTTGCGAACAGTATGACCTAAGGGACGTATATACAAATCAAATACTGTAGGACTCAAGACAGAACCTTGAGGCACACCACATGAAAGAGCAGCAGTTTCAGACATGTATCCCATCTGAGGGATGGGAGGAGAACCAGTCCAGGGCGCTCCCAGAGACACCCACCCACCCTACCTAAGCCTTTCAGTTGGGATTCTGTGATCTACAGTATCAAAAGCTGCACAAAGATCCAGCAGCAACAAAACCGAGCATTCACCCACATCACAAGGCATCATTGCGTCATTCCAGACCCTGAGAAGCACAGTTTCAGTGGAACGCTACTGACGGAAAAGCAGATTGGAATTTATCTGAAATGTTGCGTGCAGCCAAGACAGCAGTGAGCTGTTTGGCAACACCTTTCTATTCTAGTCTATTTTTGAGAGGCAGCTTAGCAGTGGGCCTATATTCTCTGGTAAGGGATGGATGAAGGTTAGTTTTCTTCAGAAGAGGCTGAACAACTGCATGTTTAAAATAAGCTTGGACACAACCAGACTGCAGAGAGCTATTTATAATAGAGACCAGGCAGAGACCAATATTTATTATAGAGACCAGGCATGGCCCAACAAACCAAAGTACATTTTTAATCAACAGAGTTGGTAAAATATCGAGAGGGCTTGAGGAAGGTTGCTGCCCACCAGATCAATGATGTCTCGCGGGGAAACAGGAGAGAACCGGTCCAAAATTGATGGCCGAGTTGGAGAAGCGGAAGAGGGAGTAGAAGAGGGGAACACACTAGCCCTGACATCTCAAATCGTATCCGGATAGAAAAAGGGGAAATGTACACCAATGACAACGTTGCTAATGGTGTCAAACAGGACTTTAGCGCCGCGTTTATGCCGGAAACACAGTGTAGTGTCATTTAACCAAGGGAGAGGAATTGGCAAGAACGATCCTACTCGCCTGCCTTCATACTTTTATCAGATAGCTATGCAGTTCAGAGGATGAGATTTGGCGTGTGCTGCATGTGTTTTGGTACACAAGTTTTCCCACCGGATGTGAACCATGAACCGCACTAGCGAGCACCTTTTCAACCCGGGGTCCATTGTTTTTGCTGTTCCCAGGTTATGTTACACGGTGTTTACTCGAACCGACTGGACTTTGGGGTACGAGTGTAACAAGTGTACTATCCGGGCCCGGAGTTCCTGATATGGAGAAAACGCCCTCAGAAACTACGAGAAAAATGCTTCGGCTAGTTAGTGATGGAGTTGACCGCAACCACCCACTCAAGAAAGCATGAACTTAAAATTAACCGGAGTGTAGTGGCAAGGGTGTTCGACCCTCCCCCCATCCACCCCGGCTGAGAGGTACTGGGTTCGATGCCCCGTACCTGCAGCCCACCATGAAGCAAGATGTCTGACTCCCTACCTGCTCCTTAATCACCAGGGTCTGAATTCACTGTCAGTCAATCCCAATCTACCAATTGACTAAATACTATGAACATACGTACATGTAGAACGCATAGGTGTGTGAGTTCTCCCACTTATACCCACTCTATGTACAATTGTGAGTCATCGCCGGCTGTTAGTCCAACATCATTCAAGTTTCTGTTTCTGCGTTTTAATGTCTGTATTTTCGGAGGCTCCTAAGAGTCATGCTGGAGCGCAGTGTGGTCGCACTTTTACTCTCTTAGCCCCCTGTTGACAACCACCACCACACCAGCACCACCTCCTCCCTTCACTCCTCCTTCTCCTCCTCCTCCTCCTCCTCCTCCTCTCACCGCCGGTTACCATTAGCAACCGTCAGAAGAGCACAACACCCCCCCCGAGGGGATGCGCTTGTTAACATGAACAGAGAGAGAGAGAGAGAGAGAGAGAGGGAGGAACTATACAGTGCAAATGGAGGGGGAGAGGAAAGGGGTGAGGAGAGGAGTGAGGAGAGGAGTGAGGAGAGGAGGGAGGAGAGGAGTGAGGAGAGGAGTGAGGAGAGGAGCGGCGAGAGGAGAGGGGAAGAAAGGAGACGAGAGGAGAGGAGAGAGAGGAGAGAGAGGAGAGAGAGGAGGGGAAGAAAGGAGACGAGAGGAGACGAGAGGAGAGGAGAGAGGGGAGGAGAGGGGAGAAGGGGTAGGGGAAGAAAGGAGACGAAGAGGAAAGAGAGGAGAGAAGAGGAGGAGGAGAGAGGAAGAGAGAGAGGAGAGGAGAGAGAGAGAGGAGAGAGGGAGAAGGAGAGAGGAGAGGAGGAGAGGAGAGAGAGGAGAGAGGAGAGAGGAGAGGAGAGAGGAGAGAGAGGAGAGGAGAGAGGAAAGGAGAGAGAGGAGAGAGGGAGGGGAGAGGAGAGAGAGGGAGGAGAGAGGAGAGGAGAGAGAGGAGAGAGGAGGAGAGGAGGAGGAGATGCAGAGGACATAGGGGTAGGGGAAGAAAGGAGGACGCAGAGGGTATGACGGCAGAGAGGAGAGGAGAGAGGGGAGGGGAGGGAGGGGAAGAAGGAGACGAGAGGAGAGGAGAGAGAGGAGAGAGAGGAGAGAGGGGAAGGGAAGAAAGGAGTCTAGAGGAGTAGGGAAAGAGGAGAGGAGAGGGTAGGGGAGGGGGAAGAAAGGAGATGAGAGGAGAGAAGAGAGGGAGAGGAGAGATTGAGAGGAGAGACGGGAGGGGAGAGGAGGGGTAAGGAAAGGAGAGGGGATGAGAGGAGGGGTGAGGAAAGGAGAGGGGAGTAGAGAGGAGGGGTGAGGAAAGGAGAGGGAAGAGAGGAGGGGTGAGGAAAGGAGAGGGGAGTAGAGAGGAGGGGTGAGGAAAGGAGAGGGGAGGAGAGGGGAAGAGAGGAGGGGTGAGGATGAGAGGAGTCGAGAGGAGATGAAAAGGGGAGTTTAACATTGCTTTGATTCTATAAACCATGTGTGATTATGGATCATCGGCGTAATGCTCTGGCTTGGCTTCAACTGTACAGACATCTTCACGTTCCTGCGATCAGACGCCTGATTGGTGAACTTTAAGTGCTAAACAGACAGAGAAGCGAACAGACATCGTGTGTACGGCATGACGAGCAGATGTCAGACGAATCCCAATCCACATTTGGCGGATTGGATGTAATCCTCTAAAACCTGGAACGGAAAGGTTGTCCATAATTCATGCAAAGTCTCGTTAAACTGCCGATTTTGTCAATGAATGACGAAACAATAGCTCGGCAGCAAAATTATTGGAAGGATTTTGTGCACGGCGGATCAAAAATGTTTAAATTAGATTGGCCCTATTAGTGTAGTGCCACATTAAGCATCGCTTCTATACAACTTATTCTTTTATATATTATTGGACTATATTATATCTCCATGGGTTTCTGTCACAAAGACAATGATTTGTTTGCTGCTCTCTGTTAAACAAAAATATTTGAAGCACGTCTGCTGCTGTTTGCCTGAGCCAACTGAAAATAATTCAAGTTAAATGAGAATTAAATGAGAATATTAAAACATAATTGACTCAAATTGAGTTACTCGAATGGCACTGAATAGCATTTGATGAGGGTCATTCAAACATGGCGTCCACACAACACACACACACAAAACACGCACACACACACACGCACACACACACGCACACACACACACGGCCGGCCGGCAGTACCTGCAGTATCTGGCAGCGGTCAGAGGTGCAGTCGATGTTCTCGCAGGGCTGGTACATGCCCAGGGTCACACAGTTGAGCAGGATCACCATGATGCTGATCCTCTCGAACCACGTGGACACGTCTGGGAGTTAAGGAACGTAACCGTGGAACTCCGGCTACGGTGGCCATGTTGGCTCCGAAGCCGAGTCGAGAGTTGGACTTTATTTTCCACAAAGTAATAAGTCACATTGGACAGCCCTAACCCACAGTCGTGCATTGTGCATTGAGAGAGGGAGTCGGCTTCCCGTTGAGTGGGGTCAACTTCCTGTCGAGAGGAGGTACTTCCTGTGGAGAAACAGAAAATATGAAATGACCTTCACATCTTGTCAATGTCAATGAAAAACTCAATCATCTTTTCAATAATTAACAACAATCAATACAAAAGGGCTTTTGGATTACATTTTTTCCATATTTCTGATGCATTATTCTTGTATCCAGCAGTCCTTCTATGTTAGAGCAAACTTCTGCGACAGGAAGGGGGCGGAGTATGGCTTTGTTTCCGGTTTCGTTACGAGATGTTATTCAGCTTTCATGGAATGAAGCTTCGGAAAAGGGGATTTTAATTCATGTATTTCTACAGTTTCTATGTTTTTTTTTGCCCGAGTTTGTGTTCACCGACAATATGCAATATAACAGATCCCCCGCCGACTGCAACATGATTCGTCGTGATGTTGTCAGGAAGAAAGTGAAACGCCGATGTTCACCCAGACGTGAGCTGCCGTCTGCCGTCGGACTTTAGATAAAAATCTAAAGTCTGATTTTGTGAGATGACTAAATCATAAATAATCCAAAACCAAAATAGAAAACCATAACCCAGGGGTGTGAGACGTGATGTATATTATTTCGGAACCGATAAACAAGTGTGGGAACAGACAGATTCACACCACAGATAGTGGCCTTTGCCTGTTCCACTGACTCATCCACAGTGTGGCACAGGACCTGCGTAACATCCCCCCCCTTCGCCCACACCGTCATGCTCTCTCTCTCTCTCTCTCTCTCCTCTCTCCTCTCTATCACCCATCAGGGACCTTTCTATATTGTCTGTTTATTACTTAAAGACGCAGTCAGGTGGATGATTGTCTCTGCTCCCAGGAGACAATGGGGGATGGGCGGCGGAAGAGACGGGAGAGGAGAGCGATAGCGGAGAGAGGGGGAGAAGGGAGCGAAGAAGGTAGAGAGCAAGAGGAGAGAGCCAGGAAGAGAGAGAAGATAGAAGAGGGGGGACGGTGGAGGGGGGGGTAGGGGGGTGGGGATGGAGGCGAGGAGGGAAGAGGAGGGGGGGAGGGGGGAGGGAATGGAGAGAGACGAAGAGGAAGGCCATAGGAAGAGAGGACGCGAGAGGAGAGGGGGAATGAGACCGATAGAGTGA
>PIJE02002733.1:50000-58246 GCA_002895965.2 Coryphaenoides rupestris
AATCATGAAGTACTTGAAACTGTACCGTCGGTGATATATTGTTGTTCCTCTTCCCTCGTCCCTCTGACAAATGTACTGATTGTAAGTCGCTTCGCACAATCGTCTTGCTAAATGCCCCTAAATGTAAAAAATGTACACGGAAATAGACATAGGGTGACGTTCGAAACTCCGACACTCTGCCACACACACACACACACACACACACACACACACACACACATCCAGGGCCACACCTGTTTTTAAGGGGGTCCATTGAACTCCAACACACGCAAACGCACAGCGCCACATACACACACACACACACACAGACACACACACACACACACACACACACACACAGACACACACACACACACACACACACACACACACAGCCAGGGCCGCACCTCAAGTGGGTTTCATTGGGTTTCTCTCAGATCACAATAAAGCCTGCTTCAGAGCGAGGGAGCGAGCGACGGGGCCATGCGGGGGACCGTGAACTTAATCTGGACGGAGCTCGGTTCCACGGGGAAACACAATGCGGCCGACGGAGAACCGACACAGCGTGGTGCAGCATCCAGAGACACCAGACACCTCCACCAGCCCGGTGTCCTTGGTGTGAGACGGACCCCCCTTGTGTCTGTCCTCTACTCTGAGTCATTATGTCCGCCCTCCTTGGCTTCCTTTCCTTTCCTTTCCTTTCCTTTCCTCCGCCCTCCCTCTCTCTCAATCTCTCTCTCTCTCTCTATGTGTGTGTCTCAATGTCCCTCACTCTCTCTCTCTCTCTCTCTCTCTCTCTCTCTCTTTCTCTCGTTCTTTCTGGCTAATAAACCAGTGGGCGGGTGGCCAGGGATCCCCCCCTTCATTACTCACTCCTCGCCCATCTCTCTCTCTCTCTCTCTCTCTTTCATTCTCTCTCCCTCTGTCTGTCTGTCTCTCTCCCACCTCTCTTAATCCATTTCTCTCACTTTTGCTCTCTCTTCCATCAATCTTCCCCTGTTTTACCCTCTCTCTCTCTGTCTCTCTCTCTCTCTCTCTCTCTCTGTCTCCTCTCTCACTCTCTCTCTCTTGTGGACTCATTCCCTCCTCGAGGGACCCGGGGGAATCCGGAAGTAATGGTTTGGCCATCAGTTCTCTTGACAGAGGTAGACACAAGGGCTGGCCTCGGCTGATTGCGATCGCTACGGCTCTGTCCGGTCATATGAGGGCTGTGGTCTATTTTATTTATGTGGACGTATTTTCCCCGCTTGCCCGTAGTGTGGGTTCATGTGTGTTGATTGGGTCCCTGATGGCCACGGCAGGAGTCAGGCGCATTGGGCTTTGTACTTTTTGGTTCCCTTCGTCTCCTTTTTTTTTTTTTACAGTAGGGTCTAAGGTGGAAGATACGCCATCAACACGGTTAATGCACACACACACACACACACACACGCACACACACACACACACCGCATACCCCCCCCCCCCCCCACTCTCTTTGTTGTGCCATGCCCAATACCCGTCTGCAAGTCCTTTCTCTTGTCTGCCTCATTTAAACGTACACTTCTCCCGTCCTCAGAATTACACAGACCTCGCTTACGATTAGAATCACAATTACAATGGTTGTTGGGTTTTTTTCCCCCTCGTCACAAAGTTCAACTCGCTGCTCTTACATAATTAATATCAAACTGGCGAAATTGCTGACAAACAAGGAAACTCGGGTCTCTCTCTCTCGCTGAATAATGAATGCGCGGCGCCGTGGTCATGGGCGGCCGCTTCCCGAGACAATAAGAGCGCAGTTTTAAAAAAAAAAAAAAAAGAAAACACCGGCATTATAAAACGGAGCAGGGCCTCAACTCAAGGGGCTTCATTACAGATTCATGATGGCTTCATTCTCCTCCAGAAAGTTCCAGAAAGTGTGCAAAAGGCTGCGATATCAGTCAAATAAACAGGCGCAGGCAAATGCATTGTATAAGACCCTGTGGTCAGTCAGTCAGTTACGGTCACCGCTTGTCTTGTCTCGGCAACTTTTATTTCCCGGTTCCTTGGGGGAGAAAACAAAAATTCCAAAATAAAAGGTCCCTTCTGAAGATAGCATTTGCTGTCGGTTGCTCAATGTCGGTTCGTTCCCTTCAGAAGAAAAAACATGAAGGGGCTTATTTCTCATCAGTAAATCCTCTTCGTCTCAAAAATGTTGCCTTTGAGATAAGTTTGAAGTTTGAAGGGTTTTTCTTTAACTTCAGATCGCACCGCGTGTCAAGACGGCACAACAACACATTTCATGAAACAAACACTCTCCCCTACCATGTGCAGTAGCCTATACGCTATATGTCCGTGTGTGTGTGTGTGTGTGTGTGTATATACAGTGTATATTGTGTGTGTGTGTGTGTGTGTGTGTGTGTGTGTGTAAAAAAATGACTTGCCAATGCTAAAATACTATTTCACAATTGAGTCATCTCTTTGTTCACCTATGAATTCACCTATTCACTATTGATTTCAGACACAGGTCATTTCAGGAGCAGGTTCAGCGTTTTGCTCAAGGAGTCCTGCAGGTAAGGGGACTAAGGGGACATTTGAGAACGGAACCCGTCACAGCCTTAATTGGGCTCGGAGCCTTACACCCCCCAGGACCATAGTACGAAGTGTACCGTTAGCGCCGGCGAGCATAGCTACTGCAGCTACGGAAGGAACAACGGGAACAACAAATATCTAGAGAGGGAGAGAGAGAGAGAGAGAGAGAGAGAGAGAGAGAGAGAGAGAGAACGTTGCGACGTACAATTAGGACTTCAGGTCCGTCTTCCAGCGCACACTCTGGCGCCTGGAGACACGACGGTACAGGACTTCGAAAGACTGTCGTCGCCCAACTCTCTGTTTTCGCGGAGAGACCTTCGTTAGCGTCTGCGTTCGCTCCTCCCGGCGACGTGAGACCAAATGTGAGCTTTGAGCATTGATGGCGGCGGCGGTGGTGGTGGTTTGTTCTCGTCGGGGAACCTCACACAGCAAACCAACCAGGTCTTGTTGATTAGGTCCAGCGGGGACGTCTCACACCACTCCCATCTTAGCTTCCTTACGCTGGCTTCCTATCGAGATTAGGACTCAACGTAAGGTTCTTGTTGTTGTTGCACGTAGGAGCCCTGCGTCGCGGTCAAGCACCTGTGTACACCTGCGACCGACTCCATCCTGGGCTTACTGGTTGTTGTCCCTCGCTCTCGGCTCAAAACGAAAGGTGATGGAGCCTTTGGAATTGTGCCTCTTGTGTCTGTATCTCTGTGTGTTTTTTTTATCTCCTTTGTTTTTATGTTTTATTGTTTCTTACTATTTTAACAATTTTAGTCCTGTGCACCACTTTGTGACTTTGTCTGTGAAAGGTGCTGTATAAATACATTTACATTTACATTTAGCAGCATCTCTGACCAAGCAGAGAGGGCAGGGAGGCAGGGATGGAGGGAGGGAGACGGCGAGGGACAACAAGTGAGAGCGCTACTCAGCCACGCAGGCAGACAGAGACCTTGAGAACTCCTCGGCGGCAGCCTATGGCCCGTAACCACGGCAACGGCAGCAGACGGGACCGAACAACTGCCAAACTGTGCATGTGTGTGTGTAATTGTGCGCGTTGTGCGTGTCTGTTGTGTGCGATTAAGTGTGTGTATTGTGCGTGTGGGTGTGTATGAAGGTAGATTTCTGGAGTATTTTCCGTAGTTTTCTTTTCACGGTCAGACGGTGAGACTTGTGTGTGTGTTAATACATTCAAAAAGTAGCACAACTTTAAGTCAGTAATGAATTGTATAGTGTGTGTGGTTTGAATGTAATGTCTCTTACTATGTTATCTATGCTGGGGAATGTTTGATATGAGCAACCTGTGAAGTGTGGTGTGTGTCTTTACTGGTGTGTATTGTGCTAATGCATGAAGTGTGTGTGTGGTGTGTGTGTGTGTTGTGTTCTGTGTGTGTGTGTGTGTGTGTGTGTGTTGTGTGTGTGTGTGTTGTGTGTGTGTGTGTGTGTGTGTGTGTGTGTTGTGTCTTTAGTCCCCATATCAAGCATAGCAACAAGCAGGTGTTTGAGCTGCCAGTGTTTTGCACTGCCAATAGTTCAAGCCTGAAAGGTACCATGCACCCTGGGGAATAAAGTGCGTGTGTGTGTGTGTGCGCACGTGCACGTGTGGTCTGTGCACGTGCACGTGTCTGAATGCCTGAACCTGTGACTGTGTGTGGGCTTTCAGATGTGCGCACAGGTGTGCACAGCTGCATACAGTACGCAGGTGTGTGTGAATCTGTGTGCGCGTGTGTGTGCGTGTGTGTGTGGTGTGTGTGTGTGTTGTGTGTGTGTGTGTGTGTGTTGGGTTTTAATAGCAAGCTAGCAAGGGAGCAATTGGAAAAGTAACAGTCAGTCAGAATGAAAAGAATGATCCACAGAGAGGACAGAGAGAGAGAGAGAAGAGAGAGAGAAGAGGGAGAGAGAGTTTGAGCTGAATGTAAGAGAGAGAGAGGTAAGGAAAGGTCAAGAGAGAAAGAGAATGAATAGACAGCTTGGTGATAGTTTGACCCCCGCTGAACAGGAGGAGAAAAAAACGAATGAATAAAACTGAGTGAGCATCCGGTGAAGAAACTTGACTGACTTTTTATCTTCGACAAAAAGCGAAGCGATGCCATCGACGTGTGATGTCATTGATGTGTGATGTCATCGATGTGTGATGTCATCGGCACGTGTCATTGATGCATATGTAGTAGCGCCACATTCTTCCTCCATTTCACGCATCTCTCTCTCTCTCTCTCTCTCTTCTCTCTCTCTCTCTTCTCTCTCTCTCTCCTCTCTATCTCTCTCCCTCCTCTCTCTCTTCTCTCTCTCTCTCTCTCTCCTCTCTCTCTCATCTCTCTCTCTCTCTCTCTCTCTCTCTCTCTCTGCTTCTCTATCATCGCCTCCTCTCTCTCTCTCTCTCTCTCTCTCTCTCCTCCTCAACTGTGTTGTCCAAAGTGCTCTGTGACATAATGACTAACCGCTACCATGGTCAACACATCCAACCATTACAACCAAAAAAAATTGGTACGAAAAAAACACAGCCACACACACACACACACACACACACACACACAGCACACACACACACACACACACAACACAGGTAGATGGGATGGAGGGGATGAGGGGAGGGGGATGAGGGGGGGGGGTGATTATGTGTTTCTCCGCGGTGCCCAGAGATCAAGAGCCACCATTAAGTCCCTGTCTCGACAAGGCTCTCATCCGGAGTGGAGGAAGAAGGCTACTGCTGACCTTTCCTGTGGACAGCAGAGCAACACAGACGGACCCTCGCTCACTCGCTCGTTCACTCACTCACTCACTCACTCACTCGCTCGCTTACTCACTCACTCACTTACTCACTCTTCTAAACTCACTTTCTAACCTCTGTTCGTCAAACAGCAAACGCTCGCGCGGCGTCCTGAGTGACAACGCTCGTCTGTGTACGGGAGAGGCGGGGGAGGGGTGGTGCACCTGGCGGGGTGGGGGTGGTGCACCTGGTGGGGGTGGGGGGTGGTGTGGACGTCGGGAAGCGATAAAGGCGGCGGCGGACGAGAAGGGCGGCGGTGGGTGGGGTGCGGCCAGGCGCATGAGAAATATCGTTGCTGATATAACAGCTTCTCATGCGAGTTCTTGGACTTTAGTCACTTTAGTGAGGAGGAGGAGGAGTGAGGGGAGGGTGGGGAGGAGGAGGTAGAGGAGTGGGGTGGAGGAGGAGGAGGAGTAAGGAGGAGGCGGTGGGGGGGGGAGGCGGCGGGGGGGGGGCGGGGGGGGAGGAGTAGAGGGTGGGGGACCTTGGCTTATAAGAAAAGATAAAAGAGGAGGGAAGGAGAGGAGGGAAGGAAGAGGAGGAAGGAGGAAGAGGGAGAGGGAAAAGAGGGGGAGAGAGGAGGGGCGAGAGAGGGAGAGGAAGGAAAGAGAGGAGAAAGAAGAAGGAGAGAGGAGAGGAGGAGAGAAGAAGAGAGGAGAGGAAGAGAGAGGAGGAGAGAGGGGAGGAGGAGAGAGGAAGAGAGGAGAGAGGAGAGAAGGAGAGAGGAGAGAGGAGGGAAGAGGAGAGGAAGAGAAGGAAGAGAGAAAGAGGGGAGAGGGAGGGAGGGAGGGGGGGAGGGGGGAGGAGGAGGGAGAGGGGGGAGGGGAGGGGGGGGGGGGGGGGGGGGGGGGGGGGGGGGGGGGTGGGGGGGGGGGGGGGGGGGGGGGGGGGGGAGGAGGGGGGGGGGAGAGGGGGAGGGGAGTGACAACGCTCGTCTGTGTACGGGAGCGTCACAAATCCATCGTCGTCTGAAGTCTGATGGCCCGGCGACAAGATCGGTTCGCCCGGTTTCGACCAATCATGTGCCCGGGTTGGAGGGGGGGTTTGGGGGGGCGGGCGGCAGCAACGTGATAATATAGCCGACCATTGATTGACCATTGGGAGTAAAAAAAAACCGACTTATCCAGTATGTCTGTGCCGTCTTGTTTCGCAAAAATAGAAAATAAACGAATTACGACCTGATGACATAAGCGACCGATGCCAAGGCGGTGTGCAAGACTCTCCTACATCTACAACTGCCATGGTGTTACCACGGCTCATCGTATTGGAGGTCTAACTCCAATTTTTCTCAGTATTTTTTATTCTTGAAGTATCATGTACACACACATTTTTTTTTGGGTGATACCTTGAACTGTTGTAGTTTTGTTGTTAAATGTCGTTTTCTTGTTCTTTCACCTTTTTGTATAAAGCACTTTGTAACCTAGGTTTTGAAAGGTGCTATATAAATAGAAGGTTAGTTGGCTCTAGATGTATGATGGTGACTTTTAATTGGCTCCAGGTGTGTGATGGTGGGTTCTAATTGGCTACAGGTGTGTGATGGTGGGTTCTAATTGGCTACAGGTGTGTGATGGTGGGTTCTAATTGGCTACAGGTGTGTGATGGCGGGTTCTAATTGGCTCCAGGTGTGTGACGTGTTAATTGGCTCCGGGTGTGTGGCTCTGGAGCATCAAGTGTGTTGTTGTGTGTGTGTCCCAACAGGGGGTTCCGGCGGCCATGTTGTCGTTTTTTGTTGTTGTTGTCGTCGCCACTTACAGCTTAACGTTACACGGACCCCCAATTTGTGCTACACTTTGCTTTTAGGACTCTGCTGATACAGATTCTCTTCTGTTGAACTGTTGTTATTCTGTTCGTAAATTCTGTTGTTTAATGTTGCCCTGTGCCCCTCGGTTATTTTATTACGATTCCGTAAGCCCAGGCAGTGGTCGCAGCGCACGCACACACACACACACACACACACACACACACACACACACAAACTCAGTCGAAAAATACTTTGGATCGGTTTGCGTGTATGCGTGTATGCGTGTGTGTGTGCGAGTGTGTATCTACCTGCTGAACGTGAAAAGCTGAAATCTATAATAAATTAATTTTAAATCCCCTTGACAGCTCTCAACACAGTGGCTTGCTGCTCCTCGTCTAATTGCTCGTTTAGCTCTGATGATGTAACCTTTAAATGTCATTCTCTGTCGGAACGACTTTAATGACAGACAGTGAGGAGTTATGTTAAGTCTGTTGAGTGATGTTAGTGACGTTTGCAAAAAACACACGATACAAGAAATCGAGAACAAAGATGGAAAAGTGTGTGTGCATGTGTGTGTGTGTGTGTTTTTAAATTGGCCGGCGGGTACGTGTGTGTTGTGTGCTTGTGTGTGTGTGTGTGTGTGTGTGTGTCTGTGTGTGTGTGTGTGTGTGTGTGTGTGTGTGTGTGTATGTGTGTATGTATGTGTGTGTGTATGTGTGTGTGTGTTGTGCTGTGTGTGTGTGTGTGTGTGTGTGTGTGTGTGTGTGTGTGTGTGTGTGTGTGTGTGTGTGTGTGTGTGTGTGTGTGTGTGTGTGTATGTGTGTGTGTGTGTGTGTGTGTGTGTATGTATGTACACGTTTAGCGTGTGCGTGTTTAGCGTGTTTAGCGTGTGTGTGAGCGTTTCGCGTGTGTGTGAGCGTTTAGTGCGTGTGTGTATGTGTCTGTGTGTGTGTATGTGTGTATGCGTTTAGCGTGTGTATGTGTCTGTGTGTGTGTATGTGTGTATGTATGTACGTTTAGCGTGTGCGTGTTTGCGTGTTTAGCGTGTGTGTGAGCGTTTCGTGTGTGTGTGAGCGTTTCGCGTGTGGCGTTGTGCGTGTGAGTGTTTGCGTGTGTGTGTGTGTGTGTGTGTGTGTGTGTGTGTGTGTGTGTTACTTAATACACCACCTCTCCTCTGTGTGTTCTTATGTCTGTGTCTGTTATGATATTTTGTTGTTATTTTATTGG
>PIJE02002734.1:0-15000 GCA_002895965.2 Coryphaenoides rupestris
CACCCCACCACCCCACCCCTCCTTCTCTGTTCTCCTCCGACCACTGAGCAACCAAAACAGGATGCCCCCTCGCCACTCCCCACCACCACCACCACCACCACCAACCCACCCCCAATTGTGCAGTGGTTTACCCAAGGACATACTGTAAGGAAATAGTGTGTTCTGTACATTACACGAATGCACCCCTTCGGGTGGGGTGAAGGTTAGTTCGTCCGAAGAAGAAAACTTGAGCCTTTTGTTGAGAAAATTGGCAACCCCACTCCCCCCTCCCTCTTTTATATTTTAGACAGTTTTAGTGTGTGTGTGAATGTCTTGTGTTTAGCTGGTACCTCGAGAGCGCTGTCGATTCTCCATTTTGAATTCAATCCCGGACTCATAACTGTATTTGTAATTTTGTTGTGGTCACCATAGTAACAGAAAATCATAAGCTTAAATGTGTGTTGAGTTGAGAAGAAATTACCTTGTGCAAAAATCGATGTGGTCGTGTGACGTCAAGTGTATTGTCAGATAATGTGGAAATAAAAACTGAACACAACTTTGTCAACGCTCTCTTTGTTGTTGTTGTTGTTGTTGTTGTGCTTGTTTATGCAAGCCTTGTGCTTCTAATGTACTAATGTGTGTGTGTGTGTGTGTGTGTGTGTGCGTGTGCACGTAAAAATGATTTTGTGTGCATGTGTGTGTTTGTAATCAGGTGATGTGCGTTGCCATGTCGATCAACGAGATCCTGCTGTGATCCTAGAAGAACTCTAGGAGTTAGGCAGGGGATGCACACACACACACACACATACATATATTTATTGTTTACAAGGATTCCATTTTGATTTATATAGATTTTATATAGATTCAGTAATACGATTTAGTTCTAGAGTTTAGATACATAATATATATATATATAGAGAGAGTGAGAGAGAGACAGAGAGAGAGAGAGAGTGAGAGAGACAGAGCGAGAGACAGAGAGAGAGAGAGAGAGGGGAAGCAGCATGACATGCCAGAGGGTATGAAAAGGTTAATGGGTCAACAACACACACAATACAGAGAGAGAGAGGGAGACAGGGAGTGTGTGTGTGTGTGTGTGTGTGTGTGTGTGTGTGTGTGTGTGTGTGTGTGTGTGTGTGTGTGTGTGTGTAGAATAATTAGAACAACTTAACATAACATTATAACAACATAACATTATAACAACATAACATTAATATAACATCATAACAACATAACATTAATATAACATAACATTATAACAACATAACATTAATATAACATAACATAACATAACATTATAACAACATAACATTAATATAACATAACATAACATTATAAAATGCTTGAGTCTTCATCAGGCCCATCTCTGACCCTGAGCTAGTGGGACAAACGACATCCAATCGCTGCTTCGCTAATCCTGACAGACATCCGAACAGACCAATCAACGGTAGGCTTTAGAAATCTGTTCGGCCAATCAAAGAAGCCAAGCTACCCTTGTTGTTGTTGGGGGCGGAGCTTGTGAGATAGACGCACTTGCGGCCGCTTCAGCGCGTCGTTCTAAACACACAATAATAATAATAATATTAATTATAATAATAATAATAACGATGGTGTCCCACTCGCTCGCCTTGCCGATGATCTGCTTCACCACGCTCTGGGGGTTGGTGGGCGTCGTCGCGCCGTTCCTGGTGCCAAAGGGACCGAACCGCGGGTAGGAATCAAGACTAATGATGGTGATGATGATGGTGATGGTGATGATGGTGATGGTGGTGGTGATGATGGTGGTGGTGTTGATGGTGGTGCTGATTGTGGTGGTGGTGATGATGGTGATGATGGTGGTGGTGGTGGTGGTGGTGCTGATGGTGATGGTGGTGGTGTTGATGGTGGTGCTGATTGTGGTGGTGGTGATGATGGTGGTGCTGATGGTGATGATGGTGCTGATGGTGGTGGTGCTGGTGGTGATGGTGATGGTGGTGGTGATGGTGCTGATGATGGTGGTGGTGCTGAGTGCTAAGTGTGTGCAAGACTAATAGTCTTCTTATTAATATCATGTTATCTGTAAATATATTATCTGTAATACTACCTCTCATCTCCTTTCAACATTATGTGCAATATTCTTAATGTCTTAATGTTATGTCCATTACATTACCTTTCAACATTATGTGCAATATTCTTAATGTCTTAATGTTATGTCCAATACATTACCTTTCAACATTATGTGCAATATTCTTAATATATATTCTTAATATTCTTTCTATCAGGTGCAATACGTCCCCTAACCATTATTATCATCACAGTATTACACTTCAATTCTGCCAAATAGTTTTCACCGTCTGAATATCTTATCTTGCCTATATATTTTTATATTTGACATTGTACATTTGTAAATCTGTTAGTTTAGTTTATTTTTATTATTCTGTTGATTTCCATATTGTTTTATTGTACTGTATTGCTATGCAACCTGGGACAAGAATTTCCTTCAGGATTAATAAAGTTCTATCTTATCTTATCTTATCTTAATGATGGTGGTGGTGCTGATGGTACTGATGGTGGTGGTGATGGTGGTGGTGCTGATGGTGCTGATGGTGGTGGTGCTGAGTGCTAAGTGTGTGCAAGACTAATGGTGGTGATGGTGCTGATGGTGGTGCTGATGGTGCTGGTGGTGCTGATGGGGCTGGTGGTGGTGATGGTGGTGATGGTGCCGGTGGTGGTGATGGTGCCGATGGTGGTGATGGTGCAGGCCCAGTGTGTCACCTTGCATCCCTCATCAGCTAAAGTAGATAAGACCTTGACAACTGAGGTAGATGGGTAGAAAATATATTGAACACATTTGTATCGCCATCACTGTCTGAAAGCGCGATATAATTTGATGATTTGATATATTAGGCATATACCTCGTGTACCTTATAAGAGGTGACAACGCTGACAATGGCATTTTTAACACACACACCTTTTTTTTTAACGTTTTGTGTAATTCAGTTGTGTTTGCTTGAGCGCATAAGACTGACCAGTGAGTGAGCGATGAGTTGTGTGTGTGTGTGTGTGTGTGTGTGTGTGTGTGTGTGTGTGTGTGTGTGTGTGTGTGTGTGTGTGTGTGTGTGTGTGTGTGTGTGTGTGTGTGTGTGTGTGTGTGTGTGTGTGTGTGTAAGAGAGAGAGAGAGAGAGAGAGAGGTGTGGTGTTTGTTGTTAGTATCCGTTGTTAATAATAATAATAATAATAATAATAATAATCTGTTTTTGTTTGTTCTCTCCTTATCCACAGAGTCATCATCACCAGCCTGGTCCTTACAGCTGTCTGTTGCTATTTGTTGTGAGTAAAGAGGATTTTATATCAGTGATCTTCATCGTTGGGCAGCACCCTGCCAAAGTAGACCGGCTCCCCAAGTATCTGTTCTGGTTGACTGCACCTGCAAATAATCCTGCCTGTCAATCACAGAAATGTGAATGCAACACTTCTCAAAGTTACAGATAAAGTTACAGAGGGAGCAGAGAGGGAGGGGGTGATATTTTACATTGTTTTATCTTTATGTTCTGAATCTTGTTCTCTCTCTCCGCTTACCTCTTACCTGGGCCGGGCTAGGCTTGCCTGGCCTGGTCTGGTCAGGTGGGGTCTGGTCGTAGTCCTGGCCCGGTTTGATAATGTCTACTCTGGTCTAGTCCTAGTCTGGTCTGACCCGGTCTGGTCTCATCAGATCTGGTTTTAATCAGATCTGGTCTAATCAGATCGGGTGTGATCCGGGTCTTGTTTGGTCTGTGTCCTTGCCTCTCCAGTTGGTTGATAGCGATTCTGGCCCAGACCAACCCTCTGTTCGGCCCTCAGCTGAAGAATGAAACCATTTGGTACTTGCGTTACTTCTGGGAGTAAAACAGGTGAGTCCTGTCCATGTTTTCATTCATTCATGAATTAGTTCTTGAGTTAGTTTAGTTCATTAATGAATGAATGAATTACTTAATTCATTAATTTGCTGCATCTATTAATTCATTTCGTTGTTTTGCGCATTCATTTAATAAAACCTTCATTCACTTGTCCATTCATTAATTCACTTATTCAACTTCAATCAGTCATGTATTTTTCGTAGTTTATTTGTACATCGATATTTTTGTTTAGCATTTTGTGTTAATCTCACAGCATCAGAGCAGAAGCAGCAATAGATGAGCTGAGGTTCTCCGTGCACAGTAACAGTTTCTCTCTCTCCCTCTTCTTCCTGTATGTATGTGTCTGTCTATCTATCCGTCTCCAGGGATACTAGATATTACAACCCCCGGAACCATCCGTCGCCATGCCAACCTTGGTGTTCCAGACAATGCCCTAGCCCCTCCCTTTCCACATAACAGCCGTTACCGCCATTTACAGTCGAAGTCAAATCGTTTTATTTGTCATATGTACAGTATAACACAGGGCCAGTCCCCCTCTCACACACCCTGTTACTCCCCCCCCCACCCCCCACAACGTCCTGGTGAATATCAAAGGAAGTGTTTGTCCTGTTGTGGACCTGGATGTCCACAGCCAAGGTTGTGTATAGGTTATTGTGTGTTTCTTTTTGTTGTCGCCGTGTTCCGTCCTTGTGCATGTGAAATATGAAACGTGTCGTCTGGTTTTTGGGTTTTTTATTTTGTTACCACCCATTTAGTTTACATTTGTGTTAGCGTGGCGCTATCATCAGGGAACACTTGTTTGTTTTCGTTTCATTTATTTATTGTATTTATTCAGGCGCTAGCATAAGCTTGAGGTGTGTGGTTGTGCGTTTGCATGTGTATTAGTATGCATGCATATCTCTGTGTGTGTGTGTGTGTGTGTGTCATTATGTTATTATCGGTCCCTGTTGCCATGGAGATCCTACTGACCTCACAGTTTCTTGTCCCCTCCCCTAGACCGCATGTGCGCGGCCCAAAGTAAAAATATAAAATCGCACCGGACCCCAACTGGCCGGTAGGTGTGATGATGCGGTGAGTTTATCTACGACTACAAATGGCAGACACTCTGCAGTTATTGAACGTGACGGGGGGGGGGAGGTGTCATTCTGCCTTCAGAAGACCTCCTCCTCTTCCAGGCCAGCCAATCGGCACCAGACCTCAGACATCGGACCGCCCCCAACTTAGAGTCTGTTAACTTCAGTATAAATCAACCAAACGGGCTAATGCCTCGGCAACGCACCAGAGATAAGCGTCCTCGAGCAACCGCCACGCTATATTTAGCTTGACGCCGGAGGCAGCCCATGATGACCGTCAAACAACTCGACAGAGACCTGCCCACGAGCATAGCAGACCACCACCCCAATCCCCTCACCACCACCACCACCACCACCCTCCCACCACCACCACTACTTACCTCCCACCTGCTCCTCTTTCTAAAACCACCTTTGCTTCAGCCAAAAATAATCTTAAATCAATATATACAGCTACTTCTTAGAAAGACCAAATTGTGTTCTATCTTTTCCGTTAATTTCCGTTGGCCCGTAGTTGTGTTGGTGACATTTTGTCCCAGAGGGGTCGCTCGCCGCCACCCCCCCCCCCTCCCCCACCACCCAACCACCTTCTATCAAGACTTATGCATCAATAGTATTTATATAGTATATATAATAGTATATATAGTATATATAATCGTAACAGCGTTGGTGGTATGTCTTTTATCGTCAGCGATCAAGAGTCTTATTAGTGCATCTGAGAGAGCATTTTATTCGTCATAATCCGAATTGTGGATCTCCATAATTACATTTTTACTCTTATCAATGTATTTCTGGATATTCAAAATGACATTATGGATATCTGGAATGGCTTAAAATGGCTTGTAGATATATGAGTGAGTTTCTCCTAGTAAAAATGATATTGCAGATATCCAGAAAGTATATTCTGGTTATCTTAAATTAAATTGTGGATATCTGAAATAGAAAGCCCAATACACACGAATGGCAAAGGTGACGTCATGGACCTTGGAAGAATGACGCTGTGGTTGTTGTGTGACTCAGAAAAAGTAACTGTAAAAAGTAACTGTAAAAAGTAAAAAGTAACTGTAAAAAGTAACTGTAAAAAAGCCACTAAGTGCTATGTTCGGTTCTGAGCGGTCATCTAATGTGGCTGAGGTTCAGGATCAGGGTTGTCTGTAAGCATAGCAGCGAGCTCAGGAATCAATGTGACACAAGGCAGCATCGCCTGCAATGATTCAACGTTTATTCAGACACAAAGAGCATATATATTGTTTTGGACGTGCTAGTCACGCCTCTGGGATGGGAGAAAATAATGCAGAAGTTATGAGCATTATGGTCTTATATGGAGATGTAACAGAGCCCGCCAGACTGACTGACTGACTGCCGACGAACAGCGAGCGCATCTTAAAGGTCTCAGGAACAGATAAGAGTGAAGCTAAATAGACGCGTAGGCCGAGCACACGGCAGAGTGGAAAGTTAACAGCCCACAAGGTTTAATACATCCACAACTCCCAACATTAAGGAGTGAAATATATCTCATATTTAGTTTTGAGTCGTGGGCCTACATATCTTGAAATACAATTTGTAGGCCTCCTAGTAAGGATGTTATTGTGGATAACTTTAATTGCCATTCTGACCAGTGACCAGTCTTGTATAAAGTACTTGAAAGCGATACTTGAGTAAAAGTACAAGTGTCTTACCAGAAAATGACTTTGTTAGAAGTTAAAGTCACCTTTTAGAAATGTACTTGAGTAAAAGTCTTAAAGTATCTGATATTTACTGTACTTAAGTATCAAAAGTAATTTGTACTATTAAATGTACTTAAGTATTGGAAGTAAAAGTAAAAGTAAAAGTAAAAAAATAAAGTGGCATCAGTCGTTGATTCTACTGACATCCGGGACATGCGGGACTTCTTACGCACGAAACCCACCAGACGCGGACGGACGCTTTCGTGCGCGCGGACTGAACCCACCAGACGCGCAAAGCGCACGCGCACTGCTGCGCTTACTTCCACTCCCATGTTACCAGACGCGGGAATTGATTGATATTGATGCTATGATCACACTTTAGTGTGATTAAAACTAATATCTAAACTATATCGAATGTTATTAATAATAATAATAATAATAATAATAATTATTATTATTATTATTATTATTATTATTATTATTATTATTATTAGAATCTTGTTTTGGGTGTATGCAAAAGGTATGACTTGATTTAACTTAATTTAACTTGATATGATGCAGATATTGTGCATATACAATGTAAATCCGTCCGCCCGCATATGCGGCCAGTGTGAACCGCGCCATCGTTACCATGGGAGCGGACGTAAAGCGCGTGCGCCCGCAGCAGTACGCGTGCGCTTTGCGCGTCTGGTTGGTTTCATGCGTGATTCGCCAAACCTGCAGTCTTAACACATTTCTAATGATTTTATTTTGTAGTAACGAGTAACGAAGATGCTTAGGAGAAATGTATCGGAGTAAAAGTATACATTTTATTTAGGAAATGTAGTGGAGTAAAAGTGAAAGTTGCCAGAAATATAAATTACGAAGTAAAGTACGGATACGTGAAAATTCTACTTAAGTACAGTAACGAAGTATTTGTACTTCGTCACATTACAACACTGCTAGTGACAATATAATTTGGACAACCCGTAAAGGGGTCAAACCTTGACCTTTTGCCACATGTACGTGTACACTAGGTGGCACTATTGCATCAAACTTCACATTCAGAATTGGTTTCCACATTGGTTTCCATTGTATGTTTTTTAGTCCATAATTTAGCCCCATAGTGTAAAAATGCTTTATGACATGAAACAATGCAATATATAACAATATAACATTATAACATTATAACAATATAACAATTTAACAATATAACATTATGACAATTCTCACATTCTAACAATATAACATTAGAACATTAAAACAATCTAACATTCTAACAATATAACAGAACAATATAACAATAGAACATTAGAACATTAGAACATTAGAACAACTTAACATAACATTATAACAACATAACATTATAACAACATAACATTAATATAACATTATAACAACATAACATTAATTACATAACATAACATTACAACATAACATTAATATAACATAACATAACATTATAACAACATAACATTAATATAACATAACATAACATTATAAAATGCTTGAGTCTTTTCATCAGGCTCATCTCTGACCCTGAGCTGGTGGGACAAACGACATCCAATCGCTGCTTCGCTAATCCTGACAGACATCCGAACAGACCAATCAACGGTAGGCTTTAGAAATCTGTTCGGCCAATCAAAGAAGCCAAGCTACCCTTGTTGTTGTTGGGGGCGGAGCTTGCGAGATAGACGCACTTGGGGCCGCTTCAGCGCGTCGTTCTAAACACACAATAATAATAATAATATTAATTATAATAATAATAATAATAACGATGGTGTCCCACTCGCTCGCCTTGCCGATGATCTGCTTCACCACGCTCTGGGGGCTGGTGGGCGTCGTCGCGCCGTTCCTGGTGCCAAAGGGACCGAACCGCGGGTAGGAAACAAGACTGGTGATGGTGGTGATGATGGTGGTGATGATGGTGGTGGTGATGGTGATGATGGTGATGATGGTGGTGATGATGGTGTTGATGGTGGTGGTGATGGTGATGGTGGTGTGATGGTGGTGATGATGGTGATGGTGGTGATGGTGGTGGTGATGTGATGGTGGTGGTGGTGGTGCTGATGGTGGTGATGGTGCTGGTGGTGGTGCTGAGTGCTAAGTGTGTGCAAGACTAATTATTAGTCTTCTTATTAATATCATGTTATCTGTAAATATATTATCTGTAATACTACCTCTCATCTCCTCTCAACATTATGTGCAATATTCTTAATATATATTCTTAATATTCTTTCTATCAGGTGCAATACGTCCCCTAACCATTATTATCATCACAGTATTACACTTCAATTATGCCAAATAGTTTTCACCGTCTGAATATCTTATCTTGTCTATATATTTTTATATTTGACATTGTGCATTTGTAAATCTGTTATTATTCTGTAGATTTCCATATTGTTTTATTGTACTGTATTGCTATGCAACCTGGGACAAGAATTTCCTTCGGGATTAATAAAGTTCTATCTTATCTTATCTTATCTTAATGATGGGTGGTGGTGGCTGCATGGGTACTGATGGTGGTGGTGATGGTGGTGGTGCTGTAGGGGGGTGCTATAAGTGTGTGCAAGAACTAATTATGGGTGGTGGTGCTGCTGGTGGTGTGATGGTGGTGCCTGCATGGTGCTGGTTGGTGGTGGGGTGGATGGTGGTGCTGATGGGGCTGGGTGGGTGGTAATCGGTGGTGATTGGGTGCCGGTGGTGGTGATGGTGCTGATTGGTGGTGATGGGTGGCAGGCCCCAGTGTGTCACCTTGCATCCCTCTTCAGCTAAAGTAGATAAGACCTTGACAACTGAGGTAGATGGGTAGAAAATATATTGAACACATTTGTATCGCCATCACTGTCTGAAAGCGCGATATAATTTGATGATTTGATATATTAGGCATATACCTCGTGTACCTTATAAGAGGTGACAACGCTGACAATGGCATTTTTAACACACACACCTTTTTTTTTTTAACGTTTTGTGTAATTCAGTTGTGTTTGCTTGAGCGCATAAGACTGACCAGTGAGTGAGTGAGCGATGAGGTGTGTGTGTGTGTGTGTGTGTGTGTGTCTGTGTCTGTGTGTGTGTGTGTGTGTCTGTGTGTGTAAGAGAGAGAGAGAGGTGTGTGGTGTTTGTTGTTAGTATCCGTTGTTAATAATAATAATAATAATAATAATAAGAATAATAATAATAATAATAATAATCTGTTTTTGTTTGTTCTCTCCTTATCCACAGAGTCATCATCACCAGCCTGGTCCTTACAGCTGTCTGTTGCTATTTGTTGTGAGTAAAGAGGATTTTATATCAGTGATCTTCGTCGTTGGGCAGCACCCTGCCAAAGTAGACCGGCTCCCCAAGTATCTGTTCTGGTTGACTGCACCTGCAAATAATCCTGCCTGTCAATCACAGAAATGTGAATGCAACACTTCTCAAAGTTACAGATAAAGTTACAGAGGGAGCAGAGAGGGAGGGGGTGATATTTTACATTGTTTTATCTTTATGTTCTGAATCTTGTTCTCTCTCTCCGCTTACCTCTTACCTGGGCCGGGCTAGGCTTGCCTGGCCTGGTCTGGTCAGGTGGGGTCTGGTCTGATCGGGTCTGGTCGTAGTCCTGGCCCGGTTTGATAATGTCTACTCTGGTCTAGTCCTAGTCTGGTCTGACCCGGTCTGGTCTCATCAGATCTGGTTTTAATCAGATCTGGTCTAATCAGATCGGGTGTGATCCGGGTCTTGTTTGGTCTGTGTCCTTGCCTCTCCAGTTGGTTGATAGCGATTCTGGCCCAGACCAACCCTCTGTTCGGCCCTCAGCTGAAGAATGAAACCATTTGGTACTTGCGTTACTTCTGGGAGTAAAACAGGTGAGTCCTGTCCATGTTTTCATTCATTCATGAATTAGTTCTTGAGTTAGTTCATTAGTTCATTAATGAATGAATGAATTACTTAATTCATTAATTTCTTGGTTTGTTTCTGATCTATTAATTCATTTAGTTGTTTGCGCATTAATTTAATAAAACCTTCATTCACTTGCCCATTCATTAATTCACTTATTCAACTTCAATCAGTTATGTATTTTTCGTAGTTTATTTGTACATCGATATTTTTGTTTAGCATTTTGTGTTAATCTCACAGCATCAGAGCAGAAGCAGCAATAGATGAGCTGAGGTTCTCCGTGCACAGTAACAGTTTCTCTCTCTCCCTCTTCTTCCTGTATGTATGTGTCTGTCTATCTATCCGTCTCCAGGGATACTAGATATTACAACCCCCGGAACCATCCGTCGCCATGCCAACCTTGGTGTTCCAGACAATGCCCTAGCCCCTCCCTTTCCACATAACAGCCGTTACCGCCATTTACAGTCGAAGTCAAATCGTTTTATTTGTCATATGTACAGTATAACACAGGGCCAGTCCCCCTCTCACACACCCTGTTACCATCCAAAAACCCCCCCCCGGCCCCCACTACCCCCCCCCCCACCGCCCCCAAAACGTCTGGTGAATATCAAAGGAAGTGTTTGTCCTGTTGTGGACCTGGATGTCCACAGCCAAGGTTGTGTATAGGTTATTGTGTGTTTCTTTTTGGTTGTCGCCGTGTTCCGTCCTTGTGGCATGTGAAATATGAAACGTGTCGTCTGGTTTTTGGGTTTTTTATTTTGTTACCACCCATTTAGTTTACATTTGTGTTAAGCGTGGCGCTATCATCAGGGGAACACTGTTTGTTTTCGTTTCATTTATTTATTGTATATTATTCAGGCGCTAGCATAAGCTTGAGGTGTGTGGTTGTGCGTTTGCATGTGTAGTTAGTATGCAATGCATATCTCTGTGTGTGTGTGTTGTGTGGTGTGGTCATTATGTTATTTATCGGTCCCTGTTGCCATGGAGATCCTACTGACCTCACAGTTTCTTGTCCCCTCCCCTAGACCGCAGTGTGCGTCGGCCCAAAGTAAAATATAAATCGCACCGGACCCCAACTGGCCGGTAGGTGTGATGATGCGGTGAGTTTATCTACGACTACAAATGGCAGACACTCTGCAGTTATTGAACGTGACGGGGGGGGGAGGTGTCATTCTGCCTTCAGGGGAAAAAAAAAAGAAAAGAGATACCTCCTCCCTCTTCCAGGCCAGCCAATCGGCACCAGACCTCAGGACATCGGACCGCCCCCAACTTAAGAGTCTGTTAACTTTCAGTATAAATCAACCAAACGGGCTAATGCCTCGGCAACGCGCCAGAGATAAGCGTCCTCGAGCAACCGCCACGCTATATTTAGCTTGACGCCGGAGGCAGCCCATGATGACCGTCAAACAACTCGACAGAGACCTGCCCACGAGCATAGCAGACCACCACCCCAATCCCCTCACCACCACCACCACCACCACCCTCCCACCACCACCACTACTTACCTCCCACCTGCTCCTCTTTCTAAAACCACCTTTGCTTCAGCCAAAAATAATCTTAAATCAATATATACAGCTACTTCTTAGAAAGACCAAATTGTGTTCTATCTTTTCCGTTAATTTCCGTTGGCCCGTAGTTGTGTTGGTGACATTTTGTCCCAGAGGGGTCGCTCGCCGCCACCCCCCCCCCCTCCCCCACCACCCAACCACCCCACCACCCCACCCCTCCTTCTCTGTTCTCCTCCGACCACTGAGCAACCAAAACAGGATGCCCCCTCGCCACTCCCCACCACCACCACCACCACCACCAACCCACCCCCAATTGTGCAGTGGTTTACCCAAGGACATACTGTAAGGAAATAGTGTGTTCTGTACATTACACGAATGCACCCCTTCGGGTGGGGTGAAGGTTAGTTCGTCCGAAGAAGAAAACTTGAGCCTTTTGTTGAGAAAATTGGCAACCCCACTCCCCCCTCCCTCTTTTATATTTTAGACAGTTTTAGTGTGTGTGTGAATGTCTTGTGTTTAGCTGGTACCTCGAGAGCGCTGTCGATTCTCCATTTTGAATTCAATCCCGGACTCATAACTGTATTTGTAATTTTGTTGTGGTCACCATAGTAACAGAAAATCATAAGCTTAAATGTGTGTTGAGTTGAGAAGAAATTACCTTGTGCAAAAATCGATGTGGTCGTGTGACGTCAAGTGTATTGTCAGATAATGTGGAAATAAAAACTGAACACAACTTTGTCAACGCTCTCTTTGTTGTTGTTGTTGTTGTGTTTGTTTATGCAAGCCTTGTGCTTCTAATGTACTAATGTGTGTGTGTGTGTGTGTGTGTGTGCGTGTGCACGTAAAAATGATTTTGTGTGCATGTGTGTGTTTGTAATCAGGTGATGTGCGTTGCCATGTCGATCAAACCGAGATCCTGCTGTGATCCTAGAAGAACTCTAGGAGTTAGGCAGGGGATGCACACACACACACACACATACATATATTTATTGTTTACAAGGATTCCATTTTGATTTAATATAGATTTATATAGATTCAGTAATACGATTTAAGTTCTAGAGTTTAGATAACATAATATATATATATAGAGAGAGTGAGAGAGAGACAGAGAGAGAGAGAGAGTGAGAGAGACAGAGCGAGAGACAGAGAGAGAGAGAGAGAGGGGAAGCAGCATGACATGCCAGAGGTATGAAAAGGTTAATGGGTCAACAACACACACAATACAGAGAGAGAGGGAGACAGGGAGTGTGTGTGTGTGTGTGTGTGTGTGTGTGTGTGTGTGTGTGTGTGTGTGTGTGTGTGTGTGAGAGAGAGATCTGTGTCCGGTCTGCTCACATCACCGACAGGAAGTTTATATAGTATAAAATAACATTACAAAAATGGAACTTAGAGAAAATGATAGGTGCACTTGAAGTTAGGTTTGATGTCTCTCTCTCCCTCCACACTGATGATCTCTCTACACAGACTACCGCTAAGCTGTCCTTGTGTGTCACTGGGGCTTGGTGTTTATGTAGGTGTGTGTACCACAGCTGCACTTGTGATATTCTGACTATATGTGTGTGTCACAGTAACAGAGATGAATGAACACATTGACAGAGGAAAATGAACACATTAATAGAATAATGAACATGTTATTAGTTAACCCGTAGTCACCCCACTGGCTGCTGTGAGTTTGATACATGGATGTATCCATACAACTTTTGATTGATACTATTGATAGAGCACTTTTCGGGCAAGCAGCAATTCAAAGTGCCCACTATAGGAAACACTATGGAGGAACCCAACAAGAACAATACAAACTACAAACATCAGAGTCACAGAGATACACTGGAGAGTTAAACAAAGAAGATAAAAACATTAGGAGAAAGCTAAAAATTTATGCTTTAAGATGCTGTTTAAAAATATCGATAGACTGGGATGTCTTCGGGTCCTGGGGTGAAAGCTGGTTGAAAGCGTTCAGACGTTATTCCATTGAGTAATTTAAAATCTGTTCTCAAAGTGACAGGGAGCTAGTGGCAGGACACAACAGGTGAGACTTGCTATTCTGTGCCATATGCCTTATTTCTGCTCCCGCTGCCCTCACCTGTGCATCTGCCCTTACTTACCTGTACATTTATAATACTTACCTGTGTTGTGATGTACTGTACATGTGACAAATAAAACATTCTGACTTTGACCTTTGACAACTTTTGGATTTTGTATGGTCATGTATTGTACATATGGGTTGGATATGATAAATATATAAATTGTGCCCGGTGTTCAATGTGAGGAAACTGTATTTGACCTATTGTGTTCAACAGGAGGATTAACATAGCAATAGATTAGCAATAGAGTACGCAAATTGAGTTAGAACAAAACATTATGGATCATGTAACCCCCACGTTTAAGTGTAATGTGTCAATATGCTTTAAAAAAAACCACAAAAAAAACATATTTTTTGTATTGTGACAATTGCAAAATTGTTGCACGTCAATGGAAAGGTATCATTAACTAAAAACATTCTTTAAGGTTTGTGTTTCCCTTGACGTGTATAAGCTGTGGTTACATCTTTTTGTTTTACTTTTCTGAACCGTAACAATGGATAAATAACTGTATCCATTGTTTCAGTCTAAACATGATTTGAAATGTCAATTTCATTGCCAAATAAAATAAAATAAAATGTGTGGTGTGTGTTTCAGAGCAGACAGCATGGCCTACACACAGCAGTTAAATTGACTTAAAAGGTACTATATGTAGGAATCAGTGAGCTCCGTGGGTTGACAATAACAATCAGAAACTAATGTTAGTTCTAATCATAATCAAACCTTGTACACATTTAAAAGTTATGAAATATATGTATATTTTTTCATCATCCACACTTACACGTCACTTTGTTCCTTTTTCCCGCGAAATCCGACCCGACTCAAATATAAGAGAAATCACCCAGAAGCTGTTCTACGCAACAGAGAGAGTCGAGGAGGCTCTCGTGTTTTAACTTCAACCACAACCTGCTCACAAACTGGCGATTTAAAGTGATTTGTGCTGTAAAATCCTAACATGTAGTCC
>PIJE02002734.1:20000-58174 GCA_002895965.2 Coryphaenoides rupestris
GCCCAGCGTCCAGTGGCACATACACACACTTTTGTGTTTCACGCTGTAGTCTAGGGCTAGGCCTTATGGAAAAATGCACTATTTACATTAACCTCTAGGGCATTTGGCAGACGCTTTAGTCTAAATCGACTGATAATGAGTCCCCATAATTCTCAGTATAATTATTGTCACTATAATTATGGGGAATTTTACACAATATGCAAATGCTTTCAAAATAGCATTCTGAACTCGGGAGTAATTACATTGAAGTATATGGAAATGTAAAGTATGGTATGGACTAAAACTAGTTGTCCTTTCTCATTGACGTTTCAAACCTCATGTTTGGTCATCTCAAGGGCATATCTCGGCATCGTAATTCATTCAGACTTCAGACTCTAAACGTGATCAGAACAAGAAGTATCTTCATCTCCCTGGCGATCCAATACCATTCACAGATGAACACTAGTCTGTTATTCATTCCTCCTCTTCTTCTTCTTCTTCTTCTTCTTCTTCTTCTTCTTCTTCTTCTTCTTCTGCTGTCGAACGAGCACGACCCGGTTCTGGTGTGACGACTACCTCCCGGTACAAAACACACTGCCGCTGACGTTGGCCCCAGCGGCTCTGGGGAGCATGTGTACTATTCTTGCTATTTTTGTCTACTTTTGACGATGCCTTCTACGTACTGTTGCCTGCCATGTCACAAGAGTTTCACTGTACAGAATGGCCCTGTGTTGTGATGTATATGTGACAATAAAACACTTTGACTTTGACTTGCAAAATAATATTTTTAACTGACAAACATCAGATGTGTGTAGTGCATGGCACAATTCAAACGGGATAAAAAATGTTTTACTTTAACTTTACTTTGCATGTTTTTTTTTTTTATAACAACATAAGGTCTCATGGGGGATGACGGAGGACGTGTGACTTGGGCTCTCTATACAGTTTATAGCCTACGTTTGTGGTCGATGCTTTTAATATGCCTTTTTAATGGAAGTGAAAGTCTTGTCTGATAGCATAAGTGTCTGCTCTGTCCTGCATGGGTATAAATGGCAAAGTAGAAGGCAAAAAAAAATGCCTTGTGTTTGTCATGTTTAATACTACAAATTTATGACGATATGGAATAGCCAGTCTTCATTCAGAAGTGGTCTTTCATTCTAGTCGGATACGAATAGTCGTACCTTCAAGGGCCTGTGATTTGCCTAATGACTTTGGATTTTGCACTTTTTATTCAAGGATTTTTATTCAGGTTTCATGATTTAATATGAGCGTGCGTGACATACAGGCTGTGGCTCTTTTATATGGACCATTTCAACAGCTGTATACTATTCGAAGGCAAATGTGTTGGAAGGCAGTGCCGACTAGGCTAATGGCAGCCAATACTTTCTTTCAAATGGCATGCATATGTTGACATGAATGGAGGTGCACAATGTCGAAAAATTAAAACGTAGATGCGGTCCGTGGTTTAGGTGAGGCGCTGTGCCTGGCCTATAGATGACTGTGGGAAACCCTGTAATAGCAGGAAGGGTCCTGCTGATATGATTGAATGCTGTGCCATAATTTGCCTTCGGCCGTCTGCTGAAAGGCTGGATTTGGGTGCATTTTATTGTGTGTGTGTTTTACCTGTTTTAATGTCATATATTTAGCATGAAACACTAACATGTGCAAGAGACCACTTCGTATCGCCTTTCATGACATCGTTTGACCTCCTCTGCTTCCTCCTCTCTCCTCTTCTCCATGTGTCCTCTCCTTCCTCTCACCATCTCTTCCTTCTCTCTCTTCTTTACTTTTCCGCCTCCTCCTCCTCCAGCTGAAGGGAGCTGACTGCTGGGCCACAGGAAGAGGGCGTTGACCACCCTCACACTGCTGTGCTACGATTGGCCGAAAACCCCCTGACCAACTTTCCACACCCCCCTCCACCGCCACACTGGTACGCACGCACACACGCGCGCGCGCGCACACACACACACACAAACGGTCTAGACAGTTTGATTATGTTCTGTTGGCTGTTGGTTTCAATGAATAATAATAAAAGGAAAATGCTTCTTTCCCGGCAGAACGGTGAACCGCATTGGCTGAGTGTGTGCACCCTGCCACGCCCCCTGCCACGCCCCCCTCCTCCTCCACCTCCTCGCCCCTGGCATGCCTCAGGTACGACACATTACACCTGAAGAGTTACGTTACACCACGCTTCGTGAGGTCATCGTCGACACTGGGGTCAAAGTTCAAATGGTTTGAGGCTTGAGTGCAGCTGTCACAGGTGGACAATGCGAGCGATCTGCCTCACCCAGAGTAGCGTCAATGCTACGTTAGGCATCACCGCTCAACTGCCATAGGAATACATTGGCAACACTGCCAACCATGTCACCCATGTGCTGACCAGTACTCCTGTCTCATGTACCTTACTGGACTGTACTATAGAGATCTCTTCCACAGCCTGGGTTTGTTCATCTGGCCTGTAGGAGCTGTGCATCTGGGCTGTTCAACGCTGATTTGATGGGGAAGGGCCACGGCTGTCTTCATCTGTTGAGTTGTTATCTGCGTCCAAACTGTCTGTGTCAGGTTCAAGTTAGAGGGTCGACTCCCAGTGGTAAAAGGTACTGGGTTTGATCCCTATGTCCAAAGTCTATCTAGTGTCGGCGTCCTTGAGCAAGAAGACCCCAAACCCCCACCTGCTCCTTAATGAACTGCATCAGGAGTTCACGCAAGTTGCTGTGGATGAAAGCATTTACATTTAGGGCATTTGGCAGACGCATTTATCCAAAGCAACTTACAAAGAGTACATTTGTTGAAGGGGAGACAGCAATATATCACTGTGGTCCAAAAAGATAAGAATAGAGCAGGTTTCCAGCATTCTTAACTGCAAGGTTAATAGAACGAGTTTCATAATTGCTAGGTTGTCTGCATAACAGCTGGGATAAGAGCAGAAGTGCCATTCTGACAGTCCTTCAGATGGCGGTGATGCAACACTGATGGATTCCAGCCGGCGTAAAACTCACTGTGTGTGTGTGTGTGTGTGTGTGTGTGTGTGTGTGTGTGTGTGTGTGTGTGTGTGTGTGTGTGTGTGTGTGTGTGTGTGTGTGTGTGTGTGTGTGTGTGTGTGTGTGTGTGTGTGTGTGTGTGTGTGTGTGTGTGTGTGTGTGTGTGCCCACAGCCGGGCATGAATGGGCTGGAGCCGGCGTTTGGTGAGGCCTACAGCAGCCACCGGGGCCTGCTGAGCCCCTACCCCCCCGCCATGTCTCCACAGGGGGGCCGGACCGAGTACAACCAGGTGGGTCATGCTCAGGGCCTGCATAGTCCTCACACTAATTTGAAGTGCTCGGTCCAATGTTTGAGAGGGGACATCAGAAAACCTAGAGTAGCCTGTAAGCCCACCAGGTTGACTCACCTCTACCTTCATAGCAAGAAGGGTCCATGTTCGCTAGACTTCGTTTGTTATATGGTTTCAGTTCTACAGTTTCTCCTGCCTGCATTACCATATTCTTTGTATTATACAGTATAATGAAGCTCATTGGATACCACTGGTTAGCAGATGTTCTGCTGATATATATAAAACGCTTGATGAAAAATCACGGCGGTACTTGAATGGCAAAAATACCAAATGATACGAACTGTGGTCTACGGTAGGCTCCAAAGGGCCCGGGGATCCCGGTTTCCATTGAAACACCTCTCCCCCCCCCTCCCCTATCTCCAATTTGTTAAAGGAGACATATGATGCCACCAAGCGTGAGTGTGATTAGCCATTGCAAGCCGTTTCACAATTACCATGTGACTACCATCTAGTGACATCGCAAGTGGGAAAATCTACCTAGATGTATGCTGACTAGATCAGCTTACCTGTCGGTACAGTCCACTGGGTAGGCTGGTAGACTAATCTAGTAATCATACATATAGGTGGACTCCTGCTCCTAAACCATGAAGGCTATGTTCTAACATCACAATGCGACCATTAAAGTTACCATTATGGATGTTGTGACCATCTCTCCCCACCCCCCCCCCCCCATTTATACAGAGTGTGCTGCTGATGCTGGGCTCCCCGGCGACGCCACGGAAACGGCCCTTCGAGTTGCTAAGCGACCTGGTGGACGACGGGGGCTTCGGCGAGGACCTGCATCCCGAGCACTGGGACGTGTCGGCGCTGGACGAGATGGCCCGCTACGCCAAGCCGGGCCTGGGCGTGGGCGTGGCCGGGGGGCTGGTCGGCACAGAGGAGGAGGCGGTGCTCCTGGGCCGCTGGGGGCGGAGCTCAGAGGAGGAGGAGGAGAGGAGGAGGAAGAGGACCGCGGGCGACGAGACACACGGCGCTGAGACGGGCAACGGCGGCGGTGGTCCGTCGGTCGATGGGGGTCGCTGCGTGATGGAGAGGAAGCTGGATCGTGGAGGGGAGGTGGAGGGGAGGGTGTCTAACGTGGAGGTGTACCAGGTGGAGCAGGAGCAAGAACAACAACAACAACAACAGGAGCAGGAGGAAAGAGGAGGAGGAGGAGGAGGAGGAGGGGAGAGGCCAGAGGAGGAGGTGGAGGTGGAGGAGGTGGAGGAGGAAGAGGAGGAGGAGGAGGAGAATGTGTCTGCCTCTTTGGGAGCGCCAGGACTGGAGCTCTGCAGTGAGGAGCACAACTACTCCCTGGCCCAGGGAGATGAGCTGCCAGCTGGGCTCGGACAAGATGCCCAGCCCCTGCCCTACCAGACCCCACTCGGGTCCCCACGGCAACACCACCACCACCACCACCACCACCACCACCACCAGCAGCAGCAGCAGCAGCAGCAGCAGCAGCAGCAGCAGCAGCAGCAGCAGAAGCAGGGGGAGGAGGAGGAGGAGGTGGGGCAGGACACGAGTCAACCCAGACAGGAGGAGGAGGAGCAGGAGCAAGAGGAGGAGGGGGAGGGTAATGACGAGGATGAGGAGGAGGAGGAGGAGGAGGATGAAGGAGAGGAGGGGGCGGAGGAAACAGCTGTGGAGGCGGAGGATTCCAGCTCCTCTGAGTCAGAGTGTGGTGAGAAGGATTTATATCCAGCCAGCAGCCACAGTACATCTGCTGTGTTTTAACTTCAGACCCATTGTCGACCACTTTCTCCCAATGTAACCAATGTGATTACAGTACAAGTACAAGCATTAGGGCTGCCACCATAAAGATTTTCCCATGTCAATTAATCTAGCCATTATTTTCTTTTGATTAAACATTTTAATAAAATGGCTATACATATACAGTATATTATTGGCGAATGCCTATGCCAAGTTTGCAGATCTGAAAGTCTTAAATTGGCTTGCTTTGTATGACGCGCAGCCAAGAGCAGATAAATAATTCATTGTGTACTGATCTGAGAACAACAGATCTATAAGATCTGCGTTATGCACGTGGGTGTTTGTAATGGCCTCCTGCAGCACGACAGCTCTGGTAGCATGGATTGAAGTAATGAGGACACTACGATCTGAGAATGAGTCTTCTGTCTCTACCGGTACACCCTTTGAACTCATACATGTGATGTCAAGCACACAGCATATAACCAGCCTGGAGGATGTTTAGAAACTAACAGAAGCTTTCCATAATGGCCTATTCCCCCCTCATAAGGTATATATGGGCCCTGAAACCTGGTGATGATTATTTCACTATTATGTGGCTTTCTTTGTGGCATCTGCATGACTTGAGATGGTAGGAGGCATTCTAACGTGAGGTGGGAGGTGTTTGGTGTCTTGGAGTAGGTTGTTTTTTCTAGAGCGAGATAGGATCTAGAGAGTGAGATAGGATGAGATGGCGTGAGATTCGGATGGGTGGGGTTTGTTGTTCTACAGTGATATGGAATTGGAGATGGTTGGTGTTAGTTCTTCTCGAGTGAGATAGGATGAGAGATGGTGTGTTCGGCGTTCTCGAGTCAGATGGGTGGTGTTAAGCGTTCTGGAGTGAGATATGGTGGTGTCAAGTCCAAGTGGTTGGTTGAACGTTCCCTACTGTTCTGTCAGCCATGTTGATAAAAGCTTGTTGGGCCACACTTGCTGTGCCAGTGAACCCAAAAATATAATGGTGTGTCTTCTATGATCTGGGACAGAGCAGTACCAGTCATACCGTAATTCACCAAAAAACTGTTAATGCTATGTATTTGCCGACAACTTTAAACTTTGCCTCTACTTTGAACCTTTCTGTATCTCTGGATTCGATTCAATGGATTTCTGTGATTCTCGGTTCAGTACATATACTCCAGTCCGCTGTTTTCAGTACCTTTTCGGAGGCAGTTCATTCTAGTACCCGGAACATATGTCCAAATCAGATTTCATTTTCACTTACTTGTTACAAGTTCCGATGTCCTGGCACTCAAAATAGTAGGCCTACTTGGCATTGGGTGGCATCTTATCCTAGCTATCTTGTTGTTTACCAGCAAGGGCTTAACCTAGCAATTATGAGTTAATGAAATTTGTTCTGTTAACCGAGCAATTATGTTAAGTGTATGTAAACATGTTCCATTCAAATCTTACTGTACCGTCACATGACATTCTTAGATCAAGCTTGTGGGAGAAGCCAGTGTATAATAATGATAATGATTTTGCATGTGGTATGTGTGATTATGTAATTATTTTGTCTATATGATTATGAATGTAAGCTACTTTTTGTACCGTCTCATTTCTATGTGTGCAACAGTGACCTATAAGCCCATATGGGCTGGGCACCTAATACATTGTGATTATAGTCACCGCGATGCACTGTTCATGAAGTGGGTGGGCGGTTTTGCGTGTGGCCATGGAATTCATAGTTGCCATTTTGCTGTAATGTTGCTGGTGGTGACGGAGGGTTCGCACAGCATTCAAAATGTCCGACATGCAGCAAATCTGCATATTATGGACGCTATGTTTATGCATGACAGCTATACTTTCGGTTTAAGGGTGCAGGACATTGATTAAGTAGATTTGGTTTGCATTAGATGACTCCTTCCCTAGGTTGAACACATGCTATACTGCATGCATAACCATGAATAACCTAGATACCCTCCCCTCCCCACCTGAGATGGTCGCCTGGTCCCATGCTGATTGGAACTGAATTGAAGTGTTAACAGGGGAGCCAGCAGCCCTAGAATGAAGAAACCCCAGCAGATGGGTCAGGGGGTTTGGTTCGCATTTAAGTATCTTGGGGCGGGACCTCAGAGACCATTTGGTTCTCTTTTAAGCATCACAAGGAGGGACCTCAGAGCCTGGTTCTCCTTTAAGCATCACAAGGAGGGACCTCAGAGCCTGGTGCTCCTTTAAGCATCACAAGGAGGGACCGTTTGGTTCTCCTGTAGGCATCTGGAGGAGGGACCTCAGAGACTGTTTGGTTCCCCTTTAAGCATCTTGCGGAGGGACCTCGAAGACTGTTTGGTTCTCCTTTAAGCATCACAAGGAGGGACCTCAGAGCCTGGTTCTCCTTTAAGCATCACAAGGAGGGACCTCAGAGCCTGGTTCTCCTTTAAGCATCACAAGGAGGGACCTCAGAGTTTGGTTCTCCTGTAGGCATCTTTCGGAGGGACCTTGGAGACTGTTTGGTTCTCCTTTAAGCATCTTGAGGAGGAACCCTTTGGTTCTTCTGTAAGCATCTTGAGGAGGAACCCTTTGGTTCTCCTGTAAGCATCTTGAGGAGGAACCCTTTGGTTCTCCTGTAAGCATCTTGAGGAGGGACCTCAGAGACCGTTTGGGTCCCCTTTAAGCGTCTTGAGGAGGAACTTCAGACCGATTGGTTTTCCTGTAAGCATCTCAAGGAAGGACTTCAGAGACTGTTTGGTTCTCCTTTAGTCATCTACCGGAGGAACCTCAGAGACCAAGTCTGAACTGTACCTCACAGATGCTTCAGATCTGGTAAGGTATAGCACATGAGTGGATGTGCTACATTTTCTGTTTGAAAGCCCGTCGGTGTGTGAATGGGTGAATGTGAGGCAACGGTAAATCGCTTTGGGTAAAGGCGCGATATAAATACAAGATTGTCCTTCATTTTATATAGATTTTGTAGAATTTTTTTTTGCTGTATATTGGATTTTTTTGTTCTTGACATGATCCCGACTGGGCCGGTTTAACATTTCAAGATTGAAAGTGTTTTCCTCCTGGACGGGGGGATAGGCGTCTCAGTGGCTCTAGATCTCAGGTTTCTGGGATGGAGGGACTTCCATTGTGATTCCTCCATTGTGAAGCCAGCATGTGCAGCGGTCTTATTGCCAGTAGCCCAAGGTGTTTCTGCAGTGAACCGAAATGAAAGAGGAACGACAGTAGCTCGGATTTACCCCTGACATATTAACATTAAGGAAACCCCCCTGAAGAAGCAAATTAGCCAAAAACCCAGCAAGCCGGTATCATGCTGTGGGAATGTAAATGTAAAAACAACAAGGTCTGGTTGAACGGAACGTTGTAACCGGCAAGAGTCCCGGACCCTAGTGTGTATCGGAACGCTGTAGTCACCTACCCCACACATAGAAATAAACATGTATAGATATAAATAAACGGCGGTTACGTTTGTCCGAACACGGCAGCGGTCCCGAGTGGTTCAGGGCCACGCGTACCCTCGGGGGCTACGTGACCATGTTCCGGGGGCATCGCTAATGATTTAGCTTTTAATTTCGATGATAAATATTATTAACAATTTTGTTAAATATTATATAAGTTGGTTTGGTTGGTTTGTGCTAAATGGCAGTAATAATAATAATAATAATAGTTCCAAGGCAACTTCAATATTAATCATGATGCTAAATGATAATAGTATAGTATTAATTCCTAGGCCGCTGCAATATTAATAATAATGCTAAATGATAATATTAATTCAAAGGAAAACATGAGTGGTTGGCTGTGGATGAAGGGGTACCAGAGCCATCTACTGATGGGGCCTTGAGGGAACTAGAAACCTCCCCCCCCCCTTAACAATACTTCCTGGGCCCTCGGCAGGGTCCAAAGAACGGGGACCAGGCATGGCGTCCAGTTCCAACACACAGGCAGCCCTGGCTGTTTCATAAGCTAGGAGGAGGAGGAGGAGGAGGATGAGGATGAGGAGGAGCCAGCTGGGCTCCTCCAGAGAGCAGGCGCGCCGGTGGCAGCAGATGAACTCTGGGTGTCCTCTCCTCTCATGTTGTCCCTCTTATCTTGTTTGCTGATTTAGTTCATCAGCCAGCAGCAGCAGCAGCAGCAGTAGGAGTAGTAGGAGTCTGCCTGTTTGTTATTCATCCACTGCAGCTTGGTTGTGTGTGTGTGTTAGAGATGTGTGGATTGAGTAATTGGCCCACGTGACCCAAATATAACTAGGGCACGGCAGTAGCTCAGGAGGTCAGAGCAGGTTGTCTGGCAACAGGAAGGTTGCTGGTTCGATCCACCGGGCTCCCCCTCCTAGCTAAGTGTCGAGGTGTCCCTGAGCAAGACACCACCTAACCCTAACTGCTCCTGGCGTGTTGGTTGTTACCTTGCATGGTTGACACCGCCGTCGGTGTATGAATGGGTGAATGTGAGGCAACGGTAAAGCGCTTTGGATAAAAGCGCGATATAAATACAATCCATTTATAACTAACCACGGGTGTAGGCGTTTGCGGATCAGCTGTATCTATATAGCTGTATTATAGTATTTATAATATGCAGGGGATTTGCAGGTGGGTTAGTTAAAATCAGCTTCTTAATTTCTTGCTCTAAGCCATCTCTTGTATGCCACCCTAATTATATGATAAGTGAATAGCATTTATAGTGCTTTTATCCAAAGCACAGAATATTTTTGCACACTCACCCATCCATACACCGACGGCGAGGTGTCAACCATGCAACTCGTCAGGAGCAGTTGGGGTTAGGTCTCGACACTGCGCTTAGCTAAGGGCAGAATCGGGGGTTGAACCAGCAACCTTCCAGTTGCCAGACAACCACTCTACCTCGCCCCCGCCTCATTATTTCATTCAATTTGGGAATTGTACATCCTTTAATGTCATGATAGCCTGTCTGACAAAATCCCAAGTTATTTCATTTTTTCCCTGCTTATCTTTGTTCTTGATAGATGATTTTATTCACATTACATGCACATAAGGATAATGCATGTTTAATTATAGCCTTTGTTCTGCGCCTATTGTGTGTGTGTGTGTTCATTACTTGCGTTGTAGGCTAAGTATGCTGGTGTGTTGGGAAGCAGATGCAGGTGTAGTTGACCTCTGTTTTAGAAACAGCGGTTCAAATAGCGGTCAGGTGCAGTCACAGCAATATGCAGATCTGGTTGAGAAAATGGCTTAACCGCTTCTCTGTGTGTTCGTGTGTGTTCGTGTGTGTTTGTGTGTGCATGCGTCACACTGAGTGGAGGCAGCCTCTGCATGTAGCCGTCTGCGGCTCTGCGCAGCTAAAGTGGGTCGCTGTCTGATGGATGAGGCGATCAAAAAATGAGCTCTCTCTCTCTCGTATTCCAAATCCTCTGTACAGTATGAAGAAGACCTTGTATGGAGGAAAGGAGCATTTTTTTTTACTATATGCATAACATGCTGGAGGTTGTGCTCTACTGGATGAGATATTTTATTACATTTTCATTCATATCATTCACCTTGGATTAAAGATATGACTCTAAATGAAAAATGACCTTGTTGTTGGCACATTTGCTCCGATCTCATAGTATCCATCGATTACATTTAGTCACGTATTCCATAAAGCATTTGAATGAAAGGGAGTCTGAACAGATGGGATGAACATTACGCTGAAATTACTGTTGGAGCGAGATCTCATTTGAGGGATCCAGCGACAGAGCCAGGGGTTGCCAGTTTTATCATCGTCAATTAAATTAGGAATAAATTAACAAATCCATGCCCCCCACTCCCCCCGCACCCCCTCCCCCTCTTATGTTTTCACACCCTCGCATCCTCCAGAATATGCAGAAGCAGATGCACCGTGTGAATGTGGTTTGACGGGTGTGTCTCTGGTGGTGAGAGATGGAGGGCTGAATATTTCATGGGGCTCAGGCCTTGTGCTTTGCTGGGAACCGACGCAGCAACACACTGTTTATATATCCACCTTGTGAACAAAAGGGGCTGCCCGGGGTTCAGCCAAGGTTCACCCTCGGCCCTTTGTCCTGAGTGCTACCTATGCGCTATGCTTCCTATTTCCTACTTCCTAGCTAGGGGGCAGGGGCAGGATAGTCTCCGGAGGGGGGGGGGGGGGGTTCGTAAGTCACTTTTTGACAATAAACAGCATGTAAGGGCACATAATAATGCTTCATAATAATTCATGAGAAACCATTTCACCTTTTCGAGAAACCTTTTTAGAAACAAAGTAAATGGTAAATGGATTGCATTTCTATCGCATTTTTATCCAAAGCACTTAAGTATTGTCTCACATTCACCCATTCATACACCAACGCCAACCATGCAAGGTAACAACCAACGCATCAGGAGCAGTTAGGGCGTCTTGCTCAGGGACACCTTGACACGTAGCCTGGGGATCGAACCAGCAACCTTCCTGTTGCCAGACAACCGCTCTTACCTTCTGAGCTACTGCACAGTAAAAAATGGTCGATTTAATTCCTCGGGATTGAAAGCAATGGATCGATTAGAGGCAAGGTTACCCTGCGTATTCATGCCTTTTATGAAGTGCATTTGTACAGTGAAACGGGAGTGAATAGTAATGCGTTCCGTGTGCGTGTCTTTCCCTCCAGAGGCGGAGGAGGAGCTCACGGTGAAGCCGGCCGGGGAGCGGCCTCTGAAGCGCCGCTGCTTCTGGGAGTACCGGCGGGCCCGCGAGTCCGCCGCCAAGAAGCGGCTGGCGGGGGAGATCCGCTGGTCGCTCTCCTGGAGCTCCAGCACCCTGCCCAGCACCCTGTACCGCAGGGAGGGTGAGCACGCCCACCCAGGGACCTCCACCGCCGCCACCCCAATGACACCCACTGACACCCAGTCAACACTAAGGGCGCAAGGCAGTTTGAGCGATGTTCTGTCACATACATTTTTGGACTTATTACCTTTAAAAGTAATTAGAATCAGAATCAGAAACCGCTTTATTGCCTTAGGTTTTGGAAAAAATGTATGTACTTTTGTGAAATTGGTGCATAACATTAAACGGAAAGTAATAGTGTCGATATTCTAAAAAATATACGGTATATAAAAAATAAGCAATAAAAAGGTGCAATTTAAAGAAAAGATGTGTAATGTAATACGACAGAGTCCATGGCGGGTGGGAGTCAGTGGGGTTAAGCGTTAATATAATGTGTAGTATAGTGTCCATAGGGGGTGGGAGTCAGTGGGGTTAAACATTAATATAATGTGTAGTATAGTGTCCATAGGGGGTGGGAGTCAGTGGGGTTAAACATTAATATAATGTGTAGTATAGTGTCCATGGCGGGTGGGAGTCAGTGGGGTTAAGCGTTAATATAACGTGTAGTATAGTGTCCATGGGGTGTGGGAGTCAGTGGGGTTAAACATTAATATAATGTGTAGTATAGTGTCCATGGGGGTGGGAGTCAGTGGGGTTAAAGGTTAATATAACGTGTAGTATAGTGTCCATGGGGGGTGGGAGTCAGTGGGGTTAAACGTTAATATAATGTGTAGTATAGTGTCCATGGGGGTGGGAGTCAGTGGGGTTAAAGGTTAATATAACGTGTAGTATAGTGTCTATAGGGGGTGGGAGTGTCTGTGGGGATCAGTGGGTCCTGGGTCTTGTTGCCGTGGGGAAGAAGCTGTTCTTGTGGCGTGAGGTTTTGGTCCTGATGGACCGCAGCCTCCCGCCGAATTACTGAGCGTCTGCACCCCCCCCCCCCCCCCCCCGGCAGGGAAGAAGGGGCGCCGCAAGGCCAGGAAGACGGATGCCAGTGACCTGACCCCCAACCCCCAGAAGCTGCACAGCATCGGCGAGCAGCTGCAGAAAGCTAAACGCTGCCATCGACGGCATGGGCCCCGTCAACGACCTGCCCGCCGCTGCCCGCGCTCGCTCCCGCAAGGAGAAGAACAAGCTGGCCTCCAGGTAGGTGGCCAGCCGTCTCGCCCCATCGTCGCCACCGTCAAACTAGCTGCTCTAGCCTAGCACCATGCTAACTGCCCCAAGGCTAGCACCATGCTAACTGCCCCAAGTCTAGCACCATGCTAACTGCCCCAAGGCTAGCACCATGCTAATTGTACTGATGTAGAAATATGCTAAATGCCCTAAATGTAAATGTAACCTCTCACTATGCTAACTACCCTAGGTTAGCGCCATGCTAAGTTCCCGCACCTGACTACCGCCATAACAAGCACTAATCTAGAACTATGCTAACTGACCTAACCTCGCATCAAGCCAGCTGCTATAACCTAGCACCAAGCCAACTGCCTTAGCCTAACACCATCCTACCTGCCCTAATCTAGAATTATGCTACCCATCCTAGCCTAGCACCATGCTAACTGCCCTAGCATATCGCCATGCTAACGTAGTACTGCACTAACTGGCCCAACCTAGCACCATTGGTTGCTTGGCTCACTAAAAAAAGAATTGTTTCATATTTATTTATGTCTTTGTACTATAATGCAAAACATCGTTTTAGAGGTGGATTGTTGGCTGTTTACATCATAACGACTTCAGTGAAGGAGTTCAAATCGTTTTAATAACCACAGACTTTGTACATCACATCATGGTAACAGTGAAATGGTGAATTAATAAGCCAAGCAAGAATAGTACTGTGTTGTCTGATGACGAGGTGTTGTTTCCACACAACAACGGTACCGTCTAATCACGCTTCTAATCTGTTCACCAAGTGGACTCGAGGTTGCGTGGTCATTTCATAGGAATGTTGCTCTCGAGGAGGAGGAGGAGGAGGAAGAGGAGGAGGAGGAGAAGATTGCCTGTCCTTAAGCACAGAACAGGGAACCATGGACTCACTGGATGACTTGCTGTTTCTCAGTGACACGACTTAATTGAGAAAAAAGAAGTACATTGTGTGGGCGGGCAGGGGGTTCAGGCCGAGTTCAGTTTGAATTGTAATCAAAACAAGGTTCACGTACAGCAAATATTTGTCAGGCTTGACACGCTCGCAACAAGAGGCCGAAGTGAGTCTGGCGGGGGGGGGGGAACGTGGTTCATTGCTACTTTAACACACACAGCAAATTCAATGTATTTTCCCCAGGGAGTACACTAGAGATAGAGAGATGCATAGACATCTTCAGCACAAGGGTAAATGTGTGTGTGTGTGTGTGTGTGTGTGTGTGTTTTGTTCTCAGGGCATGCAGGCTGAAGAAGAAGGCACAGCATGAGGCTAACAAGATCAAACTGTGGGGCCTCAACCAGGAGTACGGTCAGTATCTGCTAGCTTAAGGCTAGCACTCCCATCAGGTTAACATGGGTCTGCTCGCCCTGTTAGCCACAACCTCCTGCTGTCTGCACTGTGCTAGCTCCTGGCGGCTAGCACTCCCATCAGGTTAACTGGTTGGAGTGATTTGAAGGTGATTGCCGCCAGCAGAAAATGTCTCTTGAGCCCTGTTATCAGTGAGGAGCTCTGGCAATGTTTTTCGGTTTGTTCTGGAACCTTCCCTGTTGTTTTTGACACCATTCCTAGGAATAAAGTACTGCCAATGCTGTAAGAAGAAATATATTGGGTGCTAATCGGTGTGGGAATCGTTATTAGTCATGTGTAATTTCTCTTAAATGTTTTCCACCCACCGACGTGTTGACTTGGATCAGAACCCGTGATGCTTAGAGTGTTTAAAAAGCAGCCTTCTGTGTTTGGCATGTTAATTGTTACTTTTCGTGTGTCCTTGCCATCCGTACAAGACTGAACATTTGAGTTTATGGCTTGACTGCAGCTGTAAGCCAGCAGAAAGGACATTTCTTCCCAAACAAACATGGCAGCACAGTTTATGTTATGTAAGCTATGGTCCTCGGAAAGACGAGGAAAAAGTAGTTTGTCATAATTAACGACAGCGAAAAACCCAACAATGAAAAAGACTCCTCCATTCCAACCCCTGGTGGTGGGGTCATTGAGTCCACCGCAATCTCCTCTTCCTCCCAGAATATTCTACAAATGTGCAGCATTCTGCTCTTCGTAATAATGACTCATGCCAATCATGGGTCACTTGGCGGTGGCTGACTGGTATCGAACGTACAGACTTGTGGTGTCCTGAAGAAAAAGCCAATGCCTAGAATTGCCCAGAATTGTTTGGGTTGGCAAATATACCATAAGTCCAGTTGCATTCCATGAGGTTGAAAAGGTTTTCGCATGAAACACAATGACTCAGCATAGAGTCCTTTGACCCTGGGGTCACGGTGTGGCTTCCACACTCGGCCACCGGGGGCCTGATTCACAAAAGTGTCTTGCGAAAGAAATTCTTTGTAACTGCCTACTCTTTTCTGAGAATTTAAAGTCAAGAGAAGCCGCTGTTTAACAAACGCTATCTTAAGAATGTTTATATCATCTTTGATCTTTTCTAAAGAAAGAACTTGGATTGGGAAATGGGATTCTTGAAAAATAAGATGTTACATTTTCTCTTGATTTTATGTTTGGCTTTGTACTAGGCCTAGAAGATAACAGTTGGGAACTGTTATCAGAAGATATGCCTTTCTTTCCACTGGTACCATTGATTTTATAGCTGTAGTTTATTATTTACAATCTATTTATCTCATTAATTGATAGTTTTATCTTGTGTTATGTTATTCTAAGGTGAAGTAGTAGGTAGTAGGAGGTGAACCTACTCCCTGATTCAAATTGCGTATAATATTATAATGACAGGGGGGTTGGGGGGACGGGGGGTTAGTTGGTCTTCCTTAAGTTGGTCTTTTGTATTTTGTGGAAACGGCTCTTGTTGAGGTTGGCGTGCGGTGCGGTTCCGATGCTGCTGATGAAAGCCCCAGAGCCTCTAGATTAGCGGCGGAGGACTGTCCCATCGCTCTCCTCCAGCCTCTCTAATGGGGCTGCAGAACCACAGAGGGCGTTTCACTGATTCACCGTCCGCTCTTATCCGTCCGCCGCGATCCAACGTGGAACTCCCTCTGGTCCGCAAAAGGCCGCTGTCAACGTCCCGGCGGCTTGAGACAACCTTCTCAGTAGACCCGTGAGCCCCGGCCAATTTACTCGTTTCTTCTTCTTCTTCTTCTGTAGTTATACATTCCAAGCATTCTCCGTTTCAAACTCTGGCTCTGCGCACGGGGGAGGGCTTTAGCTGTGGCCCCGCCCCCTTTCCTCTGTGGCGCTCTCACTCTCTTGGCAGGAGGCATCACCGCATTGGACATAACTCACTCTCTCTCTCGCTCTCTCCCTCTTTTTTCTTTCATTCAGACACACTCTCTCTTTCTCGCTCTCTATTTCTTTTTTTTTCTTTCAACATTTAATCCTACGTCATTAGCTCACTCTGCCCCTGATCGACCTAACAACCCCCCCCCTCGCTCTGTCTCTCTCTCGCACTCTTTCTCTCTGTTGCTCTGTCGTTCTGTCTCTCTCTGTTTTTGTGTCTGTCTGTCTGTGTGTGTGTCTCTCTGTATCTCTTTCTCCCTCTCTGTGTGTCTGTCTCTCACTCTCTCACTCTCTCACTCTCTCTCTCTCTCTCGCTCTCTCTGTCTCTCGCTCTCTCCCTCTTTCTATATGTCTCTCTCTCTCTCTCTCTCTCTGTGTGTGTGACTCTCTTTCTCTCATGTCTGTCTGCCTGTGTGTGTGGGTCTCTGTCTGTGTCTCTCTCTGTCTGTTTGTGTGTCTCTCTCTCTCTTCTAACTCAGCATGTGAATAGGTCACCCTGGGCTACTGGCGACCGGGCCGCTCCACACCATTCTTTGGTGTGCTCCCCGACGTGTGAGCGTGTCGGGGTGGGGGGCGGAGAAATGCAGAATGTTCCCAACAAAGAGGGCGGAGCTACAGAGGGTTTACAGGAAGTGTAGGGGAAAGGAATTCAGGCTATTGAATAGTGGATGGATGGATAGCTCTTCAGCCCTGCATGCAGCGCTCACAGACCGTGGGAGGTCTGAACCCAAGTGTGTGTGTGTGTGTGTGTGTGTGTGTGTGTGTGTGTGTGTGTGTGTGTGTGTGTGTGTGTGTGTGTGTGTGTGTGTGTGTGTGTGTGTGTGTGTGTGTGTGTGTGTGTGTGTGTGTGTAGATGCACAATTGAATTCGGGTGGCAAAAATGTTCAGGTCTTTTTAAATTTGGTCACGGGGCAAAAACAGGTTTGTGACCACTGGTCACAACCTCCGACTCGGTGGTCCTGCTATGTTACAGCAGAGGTTCTGGGAGGGGGAGGGTGATCAGAACCTGAACAGGAAACCAAGAACTCAAAGGGGGCGGATATCCGCATCTTTCCCTGTTTCCCCTGCAGCAAGACATTTATTTGAGAGTGACAAGATGTCCCCCTCAGAAGATTATATTCAGTGTGTTTCTACGGTGGCCAGTCTACACTGTGTTGATTTTCAAACCTTTTATAGACACTTTGTCTGAGAGCCTTGTTGTCCAGATGTTTCAGCTTGTCTTCCCACCAGTTACAGGAAACGTTTAATTCACCGGGGCGGCTGAGTCTGTGTTTGATATTCCCAAATTATTTCCATTTCCAGTTCTCTGCCCCACCAGCAACATAACTGAAATACCTCATTCACCCAGATTTACGATGGTCTGCTGTCAGGCTTGAGATTTGTGAAACTAATCACTTGGTTTGATGAGTGACTGTATGGTGTGGTTGCTGTTCCCCAGACCACCTGCTGGGGGCCCTGCTGAGAATCAAGGAGGTAATCCGCCGGCGCGTGGAGAGCAGCGAGGAAGAAGACACGGACGTGCGAGGGATGACCCAGCGGCTGGAGGACATCCTCAAGGACTCGAGCGGTGAGATGCGCTCGCACACACGTAACGCACAAGATGTCCGTCCACACGGAGGCGCTATTCATCCCGTTTTACTCCATGCCTTCTTGGCGTTGTTTCCTCAAATCGTCGGTTCCCGTGCGTCCGACAACTTGGGTTCGCGGGTAAAAATGTGCCTTGTTGTGCGACCACGCTGATCTTGCTTGCTTGAGTTGTTTTTGCTTGACTTCCAACCGTGTTTGGCGACAGCGATGAGACTTATCACTTGGTTATTATTTATTTATTCCAATTGGCTGGAGTTCTTTTAGGCCACGCCCCTATTTGTAGATCATTGGCTGCATTTGGCTGCAATGACTGCCCAGCCAGGGCCAGACTGATGATCACATGACCATTGTGAAAGGGAAACTTGAATATCTAGCGAGATGAAAATGCCCTTATTACATTGTAAATGGTAAATGGATTGCATTTATATAGCACTTTTATCCAAAGCGCTTTACAGTATTGCCTGACATTCACCCATTCATACACCGACGGCGATGCAAGGTAACAACTAACACGTCAGGAGCAGTTAGGGTTCGGTGGTGTCTTGCTCAGGGACACCTCGACACTTAGTGAGGAGGAGCCCGGGGATCAAACCAGCGACCTTCCTGTTGCCAGACAACCACTCTTACCTCCTGAGCTACTGCTGGCCCAACATTGTATTGTCATTTATCATTGACACTTGACATTGACAAGTTTCAAGCACTCATAATTGCTATGAGAACTCCTTGCTGGTAAGATGCTACTGCTTAGTACTATTTGAAGTGTCGGGGAGCGACATAGCATAGCGACCCAGTGTAATACAAACGGAACAGAGTGTAAAATAGCTGTGAGGATCTAAGAGACAAGGTTGGTAGTTTTTGTGGTTGTCAACAGAAGACCAAAACCATAGAGGTTCACTTTGTGTGGCCATTAAAGGCTCTGATTTCAACCACCCCACATTGTCTTAAATTGCGTGTGTGTGCGTGTGCGTGCGCGCGCGTGTGCGCGTGTGTGTGTGCGCACGCGTTTACACATGTGTGCCCTCCTTTTAGGTCCTCTGGTGGCGGGGCGGACCAAAGACTTTGTGCAGCGAATCCTGGCGGCCAGCGCAGGGGGGCAGGCCAAGCGGACCCCCCCCGGAGTGGACGGGGGTCTGCCGGTGTGAACACCACCACCACCCCTCTCACACTACCACCATCACCACCACCCCCACCCACCGATGACCCTTCTCCAGCTCCTCAGCCCCGTCTCCGCCTTGCCCAGACACAGCCTGCGGTGGCCGCCACCACACGCATCCACATTTACAATCTTAGTCAGTCCCCAGATTGTGAGAGAGAGAGAGAAAGAGAGAGAGAGAGGGACAATGTGAAAAGATTCTCCTGCCAAACTTCTCTCCCACTTTCTCCCTCAGTCTCTCGCCCCACAATGTCTCCGTCAAGCTAGAAGCTGCTGCTGACTTTAGCCTGTGTGTGTGTGTGTGTGTGTGTGTGTGTGTGTGTGTGTGTGTGTGTGTGTGTGTGTGTGTGTGTGTGTGTGTGTGTGTGTGTGTGTGTGTGTGTGTGTGTGTGTTGTGTGTGTGTGTGGTGTGTGTGTGGTGTGTGTGTGTGTACACACACACATATATACTGTGTGATCGTTTTGTGATCTCTTACTTCCTCTCAACGTGCTGTATTCCTACCCCATTGTGCCTGAATAGACATTGCACTGTTTTAGCAGGAGGTCATCGTGGGGGGGGGGGGGGGCGTTAAAGGGCAACCAAACCCTGACACCACCCAGAGATCGTTTTGCATTGATTGATCGTTGCTGAATGGAGAGGGGGGGCAGGGTTACAGGATAGATGGAAGCCCCGCCCAAGAATGAAGGAAAAAAAATAATAATTTCAAGGCGGGGTCAGGGGGTTTGGTTTGGCGGCCTAAGCGAGGCCCCTCCCACTAAATGAGGAGGCTAGTGTTGCTAAGCAACACATGCCGTCTGGGATTCAATGTACTGATGCCCTGTTCCATTATCCAACCAGGAGCTACGCTCCAACGCTTGGGCACTGAAATGCGAATTCTTTGCACTTGACGTACTTTCGTGTTTTGCTAATAAGCCAAAGCCCTTGGTTCCACGTGTTGGGAGGCGCCAAACAAGCCACAGTGCATCACATTTAAATTACGTTTAACGTTAAAACATCAAGTGATGAAATCATGTGATGAAATTATGTAATGAAATCAGTGATTTCTATGACCAAAAATATATGACCGGCAAATAGCATTTACCAAGCGCACCCAGACCGGGGGATAATGGAATGGGGTATGTTTGATTTTACTTTTTTGGAGGTGGAGTTTGATTGGCAGAAGGCCAGTGCAGACCTGAGACTGTTGATGGAGGACGTTTCTCCTCCCTCCCTCCGACCCCCCCCCGCCCTGCCCTACTCCCACTCCCAAAACAGACCCATGGATGTGGAGGGAGCACAATGTAAGGTTCCCCAGCACCTCACAAGTTAGCATTCTCAAATCCAAACTTGTTTATCTATTATTAGCCGACTGGCATCCAGAGATATGTCAACACAAAGACAGAAATAACCTGTTTAAATAAGGTAGAACTCAATCTTACACAGTGCCCCTTGCAAATTAAACAACCTAACTAGAATGCACCTTACTGCACCAAAGTGACCAAAGAGGATAGAGGACTACAGGACTGTTATAAATTGTCCATCTCGGATCCTAATAGTGATGGTTGAGTGATGTTGGGGGAGTTTAATCATGAAATTATGAATGGCTGTTTTTTTCTCTTATACACCCTGAACGGTGGGTGGATAATAAGAGTTTCACCCTAATGCACTATGCCCCTCGTTGAGGCATCCAGACCATTGGACTGGGCTCCAGAGTGTGCCCTGGGGTGAGGCCTCTATCCTGGGGAAGGACCCTTCATCCTGGGATTGATTGATTCTCCATCCTGGAATGGTCTCTCCAGTCTGACTCTCTCACTGCCCCAGCCCTGGCTCTGGTCAGGGGCTTCTCCTCCAGGAAGGGTCCCCCAAGCCACATCCTCCCTGACCTTAAGATGTAGCAGATCCAGCTAGAGAGGACCTCTCCAGGCTCAGCTACTGGAGGTCCTGCTGCTGACCTGGACCTCCACCCCCCCCGCTCTGAGCAGAGCGGGGTGGAGGTCTTTGAGGACCTTGCAGCTTGTTGCTGGATCTCAATACTATTCATTTTTCGCGGAGCCCCTAAATTCAACCTCTCAGCAACCCTTACCTTCCTAAATTTGCAACGACAAATGATCAGACACAAGGAGAAAATTAGCTTCAGAAGCTATAAAAGAACTGTTTTGTTGATTTGTTTCGTGATGGAAACCCGGCGAAGCCGTGGCCTGTCCCGTGGGTATTGAGCTCCTAGAGTCATTTTGAAAAAACTGCCTTTACTTTGGTTGTCTCTTGCTTGAGTCAGACCATGCTGTCCCAGGTCTCTAAACTCTGTTGGACGTTAACGACGAGGACCCTTTCCAATTGCACTGTGGCAAGAGCAACTGAGCACCTTTTTGTTTTTGTTTCCTTTTTAAGAGGGCTTTGCACCATTTTATAAATCTGATTTTAATCAACGGAGACATGTATATGTTTTAATTGTTTCCTTGTGAAGTGGTGGTGAGATGTGTGTATCTATCGCGTGGTGCTAATGTACATGCTGGGGCGGGCGGTTGGGGGGGCGTGGGTTGAGGGATTCGGTGTGCTATATGCCTCAAACAAGTGGAGTTATGCTGGATGTTCCTCTCTCCAAGGCCAGTCGCTTTGACGGTCAATTTGGTTTGCATAATGTGGTCGTTTCGGAAGGAGGTTGGAAACCACAGCAACATGTCATTATGCTGGATCGCAGACCACCGTCGATTACAGTGTCGGCGTCGGACCCACAGCCCCAAGGTTGACCTGACCTGACCTGACCCACTGATGGCTAAAATGGATGTGGAGAGTGTGTGTGTGTGTGTGTGTGTGTTTGGTGGCTGGTTTAAGCAGCCTCACCTGGCCCTGGCTGGGAGAGGCTAAACCAGCCAATTGGCACACACACCCCCTCCACAATGGACTCTATGTACCTATATATCGCAGACAAAAATTAAATAGGATGCAAAGCAAATGCTTCGCGGACACACAACTATAGACCAGAGGAAAAGCCGGACTGGCCCACTGGACTGGATTGGACTGAAGCAATACCGCAGTTAGTTTTTTTCCTGACCTGGACTTCTCTCCCGGGCTGTGTTCCAAATCCATTGTTCCGCTGCGGCTACCACCTTTTCTTTTTTTACATATATATATTTTTTTGGGTTGTTCAAGGAAATGTCCTCAGCCGGGGTGGAGGGGCTAAGTACCCCACCCGCCCTCACCCGCCTCCCTCCTCCACCCGCCTCTCCGGAGGGCTCTCAGGATGGCCACACGGGAAGCTACAGACGTGTGGGGTTGGGGTTGGGGGAGATTCGGTCTCTCGTTTCAACCTTTCATGCGATGGGCCCCCACCCTCGGATGAAAGCGGCCGGGTGAAGGGGAGTAAGCAGAGCTTCCAAGTGCTGTACAGGAACCTGTTGCCCCAGCCAGACAGACTGTGTCTCATAAAGAACCCAGTGACCCGATTATGTTGACACCGCCACCATCACCTCTCTCATAAACTATTACCTGCAATCACACATCGTCTCAAAATGGGTTTGATCGCCAACGCTTGACAACATTTAATGTTCAAGGTCAGCAAAGGGGTGGTGGGGAAGCTGAGAACCTTTTTTTTGTGAGGGTTGTGAGCTCCTTGTTGGATCCACTACTGTTGGAGCTTCTCTTGTGGAGTGGCGTAGCTTTGAGAGCTGCAGCAGAAGCCACGAGGACCCCCCCCCCCCCCCCTCCCCTCCTGTGTCAGCGGACGACAAACTATCACAAGGGAAACCAGCCTACACCGTGCTAATCAAATCAAAACGCCCGCCGAAAACCGGGAACGCCGTTTTTGCACACGTGGGTGTGCAAAAGGATGCGATTTTTCTTTTTTGGTTTTGGGTTCGCAGAGTTTTTTCCCCCTGATGGCTTCTGGCTGACTGGTGTCCTGTAACACAACACTGAACCATCTGCTCAGTGCATCGCTCTGTGTGCCTGAACAGGGACATTTTCAACTGCAATCGCAGATTTTCTTCTTCTGCCAGCCTATTTCAAACCAGTAGACCAAACACGGACACGGATAACCTGGTTGATAAGACCAGCGACCTGGTGTCTGCATTGACAAGTGACCTGGTCTCTGCGTTGACAACCTCGTCATCCACATGTGACGGCTCGACCCGACCGGTGCATCGTCAGCGCGTTAACAACTGAGCGGCGTTTGTTTTCCGTAATTGGCGAGTTCCGTGGTCTGCACTCGCATTCCAACCAGATGCCACGCCTCCCCCAGTGGCTCTGTTCCATGGAACAGAAGGGTCAATTCAAAACCTACTCCCCGAGTACTGGAGGTCAACTCTTAGCATTTACTGGAGCCTAGATTAGCCTTCCTGGGTTTTTTTTCTGTGTGGCCTTAACCTATGATGGACACGAGGCTGGAGGCTGACCCTGCACACAATGCCTGGGATTTACAGTGTAGATGATACCAGCCATCTGGTCTAAATGGCTTGTAAAGTCGTACTCTGAAGGCAAGCCGTAGCACTGCTAAGGGTTTTCAACCAGGTTCTGTTCCAGGGATGTCCAAGGGACCAGTGAATCTCCCCCGTGCACGATGTTCGTCTTTGGTGGGAGATGAGAAACCTCTGGAACGTTTCAGCATTCTTAACTTATGGTGCCAGCCTTGGTGCCAAATCGACACTGGCAAGAGGTTGCTGGTGTTGTGGTTGCTCCTGAGGGCTGCCTAAATGCACAATTAAAAGCGAGCATTTAGTGTGGATGGCAAATTTTAGCAACTGGCCTTCCTGACTAAAGTGGAGGTGTGTAGAGCGGGCGATGGCCAGGGTTTTTATTTTTGGCAGGCCACGCCGGGGGTCTTGCAGAGAGGGGGCCCAGGGCAGGCCGGGGGGGGGGGGGGGGTGTGTGGGGGGCGAGCCTGGGCACCGGAGCAGAACGAGAGCGGGGGGATGAAAGACGAGCCGACTGGGATGACTCTGACCTCGGAGTGGCCCGTCCTCGCATCGCATCGCGCCGCGCCCGCCTCGATCCGCTCCAGCTCGCCGATATTGTCTGGACTGGGAGACGCGAGGGGCTTCTCCTGTTTCACGCTCCTACCCTCCGGCAGCCACTCCACCTCCGCACCAGATGCTAGAGGCGGGTGGTGGGGGGGGGGGGGGGGGGGTGTGCGTGCGTTGTGCCCCCCGCTTTGAGTGGGGTCTTCTCTGGGGTGGTCGACACCATTACACGCCTCTGATGTTCCCTCAGGATGTCACCTTACAGTAGGCGGTGGGTGATGGGGCCGCGGGCGAAGGGCACTCCTGGCTCAAAGTCACTTGTGTCATCGCTCGGGACTCGCTAGCAAGGGCATGGTGGGGGAGGGGGGGGAGAAAGCCATTAGGATTCCATTAAGGAATGAATGCGTAATGTATCCGTCGGGGCAACAACAAAAATCTCTCCCCCATCCCCGGCAAAAAATAATAAAATGAACAAAACCCGTACACACTCTCATCCCAAGCCAGCTTGCGTGTCGGTCGGCACACGGGGCGTACGGGGGTGAACGACTGCCAAGAGAATGAAACAAAAACATTCCACAATGCCATGTTATATACTGTACAGCGAACCCTATATCAATCCTTTCCTCTTGTCTCCACAGTAGTCTTTGACTTCTTCTTCTTCTTCTTCTTCAGTTACCTGCAGTCATCACACTAGCGCCCCACCCACTCTGTGCGTTAACACATGGTTATGTACAAGCCCTTTATCAGTATGTCACGTTAAGAACTAGGAAAACCAATCATTAACACATTTGTCGTGTACGTTGTTAGTACGTACCTTAGGGAATAAAAAAACAAACTTACTACAAAAAAAAAAGATGCTACAAGAAGTGCCGTACAAATAGGATCATATTTTTGTTGGTTTTGTTTTGGTGTGTGTACTGTACTCCTGTATAATGTATATTTTAATATTTATATGCAGCTGTTGTATTAAAGTATATTTTTAAAATAGGTTTCTGTGCACCATTTTTATTTACATTTTTTTACTCGCCTGATTCTGAAGACCTCTGTTGAAACTGAGAATCCTCTTACCACCGTTACTCGGTGGACTGTACCAACTGGTAGGCTGATCTGTCCATCAATTGGTCAACTCATTCCTCCTATGGTGCACTATTTATGCGTACAAATCTGGTCCCCCGCAGTCGTGCCCTCTTAATACCCACAATGCACCATGAAACCAGTCTACAACCTGATGTCTGATGCATACTTATCTCTTATCTCTCATTCTATTCCATGCTACAGTTTTCATAGTCGTCAGATTCAACAGCGATGGCTCCACACCGACAGGTTCTTTCATGCACATGTCGCACCTTGTGTCTCTGTCACATCGATGGATTTCCAGTGAATAATTAGTGTCCCAATTATGCCTATCCTCGACCTGGTGTACTATTTAGTGCTCACTGTGTGGGGAGTGAGGCAACGAGGGAGCCAAAGAGAACACCGCCAGAGTATCAGCCTTCCACAGCACATGTGCTCTTGTATTGTGTCCACATCAACTGTATATGAAGCTGGTACCCTTGTCGGTCTGAAAGTGGCGCATGCTGAACGGCTCTCCCTGCTGGTGGTGGTGGAGCGGTGCGTTTGGTTTATCGCCCTCATCAACTAGTCTCTACCCCACCGAAACCAGTTAAACGAGAGCAAATAAAGTGGGTGAAAGACACAAAACCAACAATCGACACATTTTGTATTTACAAAAAGTCAAGGATTTATTGTACTTTTTTCCCCCACATGAAGTTAAGCAATATTGCATCAATTAAGAAAAAACAAAAAAACAATCAAGTCTTTTCCATTGTATTAGTCTTTAAGATTGCACAATGCCCAGCTCTGTTCAAACGTCCCTTGGTCAGGACTGGCCATGCTGTCCGATAGGATTGTCGCTTTTCAAATTAAAACATTAACCACACACACCCACACACACCCACACACACCCACACACAATCGCCAGAGAAGAGACAAGTCGTGCCCCACTAGGAATCAAGATGGCCGCAAGGTGAAAAAGGCCCATACTAAGCAGGATAACTTGCAAAGCAGCACATTTCTGGCCTTGGAATGAGGCCGTTTCCACCGTGCAACGCCGCCCTCCCTCGTCGATAATGCATCAATAAACATGGACTTGATAGAGGGCTTCTTGCGCTGCCAATCAACTCTGGGCCTGGACCAGACACCGGGACTCAGACTTGATCAGAGGTCTTGTGGTAGCATTGAGTAGCAAGCGAGAGGAATGGCTCAATAGTGGCTCAATAAAATGTCTTCTGCTCACTTTCTCACTGTGTGTGAAATTAAGCAATAAGCAATTGGGGAACAAGCACACGGTTTGAATTGTGACACGGTCGTTGCAAGTCGCCATTTGTCCTCCTCTAGCAAAGCAACACGATCAGTCTATTTATATAACAGTAGAGAGCCGTTAAGGGACACGGCAAGATCAACACCGCTCGATTGATGCCCGAGTGGCTAGAAGATGCCGGAACATACTCACCGTTTAGCGGGGAAACTGGAGTAGGAATGTAGAATCCAAACAGATCTGGCCGCAGAGTTGGCTTTTAAATGCTTTGACTTTTCCGATGTGTACCAGATCTCAGAACTCTAATTGAAATGTGTCAGCAAGACTTGATCCACAGGGCCCTTTGGTATATTAATGTGTACAATTTGAGGTAAACACTCCCGCTAATAAATAATCAAAACCCTTAATAGACTTGCATTAAACAGGATTTCCCCGTCTTGGTTAGATTTAGAACAAGGAATGTAAAAAAACTAAAAACAACCCACCCAAGAAGGACAATACCACAAAAAGAAACCTCAATACTGGAATTTGGCTCGGAGAGGTTTTCAAAGCTGCGATGGGTAGCCAGTCTGGCTAGCGTCTTTAGTTAGTCCACAGGTTGGAGTTAAATACTTTATCATTTAGACACCAGAGGAGGAAAGGGGCCGTCGGTTAGTGGTCTATCTGGGGGGCATTCACCAAAGTATCTTAAGGAGGAAAATATTCGTACGTTTTTTGGTTTTTTTCCTTAAGATTGGACTTAAGAAAAACTGCTATTCACCAATATTTGTTCATCTCACTGTAAGGTTGGTACTCACTGATTCAAATGTTGCCTATTCTATAAAAAAAAAAGACTTAAATAGCTACGACACATTATGTTGACGACACAATTTAGTTATAGCTTGATTTCACTTATCCCCACACGGCCCAAAAGTCAGACTCCTTAAAAAAAAAAAAACAGCGTTGTTTTATTCCAACTATTGGATAAAATAACTTAAAACAAAGGGTTGAGGAATTGCAGTGAAGCACATTCGGAGGAACTTTGAGTTTCTTCTGAGGAAACGTAGAAATATCTTAAGATACTTTCGTGAATCCAGCTCCAGGTTCTCACTTTTTGTCACGGGTGGTGATGGCGAGACCGCTTTAAAAATGTGGCACGGGGAGAGGTTGAGATGTGGAGAACAAAACATTGCTGTATCTCGCTCTATCCCCCCTCTCTCTCCTATCAGGCCAGCATGGTCTCTCTCCCTCTCTCGCACCCATCAGGTGAGTAGGGTCTCTCGTTCTCTCCTACCAGTCCACCAGGGTCTTGGTGTTTCCCCCCCCTGCCCTCTCTCTCTCTCTCCCTCCCACCAGGTTCTCTCGCCCCCATCCCCCCCATCAGGCCAGCAGGGCCTCGCCCTCCTCCACCCAGAGCAGGTCCAGGACCTCGGCCTGCCGCTGCTCCCGCTGGTGGATCCTCCGCAGACGCAGGATGTAGAGCAGGATGGCCAGCAGCACCACCAGCACGCAGACGGAGAGCAGGTGGTTGTACAGGAAGGAGGATCGCAGCCAGCTGGGGTGGCTCTGCCGGAACACCTCCTGCTGCAGGTCCCTGAGGAGGAGGAGGAGACGCACGGACACTCAAAAGATGGACGCTTGGATTTCTGAGGGGGAGATCTCAGGTCTGAAACAACAGGCTGAAGGAACCTTTTATTTCCTGAAAAGTAGTTCCTGGGACAAAAGGTTCTGGGTACTTTTAAAAAACCTAAAAACGTTGAAACTACTGAAACTACTTTTCAGGAACCAAAATGTTCCTGAAAAGTAGTTCCTGGTACTAAAAGGTTTTGGGTGCTTATGGTGGCAATGCAGCTCCAGTGAACCTTTGACTGAACACATACCCTTGGTGCTGAGGGTACATTCCCCTGGTTTTCGGGCGGCGTACCTGAGAGGGAGGAAGCGGGTCTTGAACAGGATGGCCCCCAGGGTCCACTGGACCTCCTTGTCGTAGACCAGCTGCGCCGTCTTCAGGCTGGGGTAGTCCTTGGGGAAACGGAAGCCCGAGTGCAGCACTTCATACATCCAGGCCGACTTGAAGCACTGGTACCTGGGGAAGAGTTGGTGGTGGTGGGGGTGGGTCAGCAGGAGCTTACGTGATGTCACCTTTCCACTTGATGAAAGGGCCTCGAGTCAGAGAATTCAAAGAATGTTGTGTAAGAACGTTGATAATGCGGTCATGTCGGTGTGTGTTCCATTGACGTGGAGGTCTTTGAAAGGTCGACTGTCTGAAGCTGGTGTCTTACTTTAGTCAATTCGTGTGGTCAAAGTGTTTACGGCCTGGATGTGGGTCTGGAAGTGTCTTTTTTGAGTCTGGTCCTAGGATCCTACTTGAGTCTGTTGTAGTGTAGCAGGTATGTAAGGTCTCAAGGTATGGCCCTAGTGTCTTACTTGAGTCTGTTGTAGTGTAGCAGGTATGCAAGGTCTCTGGGTTATGGCCTGAGTGTCTTACTTGAGTCTGCTGACGTCCGCCTGCTGGGAGAACAGCTTGCTGTCCAGCCGTTGTTTCAGGGTTGACCACTTGGTGCCGCAGTAATCCTGCAGAGGGAGCACAGAACATGACCTGGTAAAACAGCCGTCATGTTCCCACGGAGACGGAAGTAAAAACTGTTGAAAACCCCCCACGCCCAACTAATGACATCTTAGAGGCGTGTACTTAGGAAAAGAAAAGGGACCTGGAGACATGAGTAACTTGACTTGTTGTCATGATGTGCACTACAAACCGATACATAGCACAGTTTACATCTTAAAATGCCACCTGCTAATGGGTTGCTGATGAAACAACAGTAGAGTCACACCTTGTGATAATTGTTCTACAGAGAGTGCAAGGGCTAATTTGTCTGAGGATAGCATTAGCATTTTAATAATGACACATACCTGAATTACACCAGAGACATCATCGACTAGCACTTATGCAGGTCACTTCATGTCTAAATAACAGACACCAAAGAACATAATAGAATTATGGTTATTCACCGTGGCGGCGCGGGAGTACTTGAGGCTGTCGTACTGTCCTCCTATCCTCAACACGTCCTCCATGCAGTAGTAGAACTCAGAGAACCCGTAGAACTCGCTGTTGCTGAAGTCAATGGGAGCCTGGGGACAGAAGAGACGGAAACATTAACATCAAACATCACAGATATGAACCCAGGCCAAGAAACTGAAACCCTCTGGTGCTGCCATTCCTCCGGTTAGGCATCTATGCTTAAGAAGTCTTGGGGTTAAGAGCTTTGGGGGTTCCAGTCTCCACGGGCTACTTGCCATTGAGTTACAGGGACAGTAATAGTCGGCGAGTACCAGGTGGGCGTTACCTGGTAGACTCCCCTCGGGGACATGGTTCCGTTGTGGAGGCCCAGGAAGGGGTGAACGGCCTGCTGGCAGAGCCTCCAGTCTCCCTGGCCCCGCAGGTGCAGGGTGCGGCCGTCCCGGGCCACTGTGTCGGACAGGCCCCGGGGCAGGCAGGGGTCCAGGGACGGGTTGTCCTGGCTCAGACCGGTCTGGGACCCGAGCAGCCTGGGGCAGAGGCAGAGGCAGGGGGAGCAGGTCAGAGGTTATGGAGGTTCAGGTCCATGGGGGATACTGTGGGATGTATTTGGCTTTGTGGTTGTGGGGTGGCTGCAGAGTGAAACCCACTGACTCCCACCCCCTGTGGACACTATTGTGTTACATTAACGCACATCTTTTATTTAAATGGCACCTTTAAATTGCTTTTTGTTAAATATATTTTTATATATATTGTTAGAATTTCTATATGACTCTCTGTTTAATGTTCAATGTTATGCACCAATTTCACAAGAGCACATTCCTTGTTGGTAAAATCGAAGGCAATACAGCTCATTCAGATTCAGAAAAATGTTATCATCGCAATAATTGCACCTGTGTGTGTGCGTGCTTGCGTGTGCTTGTTGCGTGTGTGTGTGTGTGTGTGTGTGTGCATACCTGTTGCTGGCCAGCGTGCTGTTCACCACCAGGTCCTCATATCTCTGGCGGGCCATGTTGCCTCCGAAGCCCAGGAAGGTGGTGACGTAGACACGGTACACGTGCTGGGTCTTCTCCACGTCGCAGCCCAGGTTGAACTCCGCCAGCAGACTCTTCCCAGCCTCCTCCTTCCATAGACACACGCGCGCGCGCACACGGTGTAAGGTACTGGGTTCCATCCTTGACGATGACCCTACCTGCTCTTTAACCACCTGTGTCTCAATTCACTTCTACAAATCGGTCACTAAAATGGTAAATAGGATAGTAAAGATGCTAGGGGTGGTCGACCCCACCACACCCCCCCGACCCCTAGGTCAAGACCCGGGAGCCCCACCGATCGTACACGCTATGTCAACGTTTAACCCCACTGAGCCCCATCCTGACTGGACACTACTGGGTAACATTAACGCACATCTTTTCTTTATTCCATTTTTTTCTAGATATATTTATAGAATTTTTTGCCTTTTTTGGAATTTCTGTTATTACTCTCTGTTTAAAAAGTGTTTAAATAAAGCCTTGAGGCCAAGGGGTGAAGCATCAGGAGAGACAGAAGCCTTGCAGTCCAAATGACTTGAAAGCAGCATTACTTGAATGCTGGCCACTAGGGGGCAGAAGATGCACGCCAAAAGCAACCCTGCTGCACCAAAGTGCACCGTCATTGTGCATTGGTGACTTTTAATGCAGCTAACTGAATTGTTAAAATGCTACACAGAAGTGTGGGGAAGAACAGCTCATTCAGGCTACGATGACGTTGATGATGGTGCTAGCATCCGCATCGCTACGTAGAGGCTAGCTTGCTGGCGTGGTTCGCTCACCTCTTGCGGGGAGCTGAAGGTGACCGCACTGGGCACCTCGTAGGCTATCTGCAGAGAAGCCCCGCCCATGTCCATGATGCCCACGGTGCGCCGCCGGCTGATTGGCTGCTGGTTCTGTGACCCCGTCGTGACCTCCACGGTGGCATCCTCTTCAGGAAAGAAAACCAAAAGGGTAGTCCAACCAAATGTATGCAAAAATGACGGCCTTTGGTTAGTGATAAGACTGTAAACGTTCCACTCACCCTCGTCCGCGTGGTCGAACCGGCCCAGAACGAAGTTAATGCCAATCCATGCATACACACCTGGTCCAGGCACGGCATGCATGGGGTGGGGGGTGGGGGGGGCACCATTATAAAGAACACAAACACAACCAGGAAACTCAGGTCAGAGGCAAGAGGTCAATGACGGTCAGATCAGGAACATGGACCCTACCACGCTTACATTGCAAAATACATAATAAGATAATATAGAATTTATTCTCTTCCCTTCGTCTACTTCCCCTGTCCAGGAACAATCGTCCTACCCTAAAGAAATATCCCAGAATGCTCTGGGGTGGGCCTCACCTTCCTGCTTCCCAGAGATGACCTCTGCATGGGAGTGAGAGAAGAGGAAGTCGAACTCCAGCGGTATGTTGGTGACCAGGTCCTCCAGGATAGCCGTCTGCTGACTGCATGCGAGCAGAGGGCGGGTGTGGGTTAGGACGCGAACAGCAAGACAACCAGGGCACCACTCGGAGGTTTGGGATTAATGCTAACTTGCACCTGGCTAGCTTGTCCCTGGCTACCGAGCTGTGCCAGGCTTAGGGTGGCCGTTCGTCAGGCTTTAAGGCGGACGGTCCAGTTTTGGGAGACCACGTTCGCCTTTATGGTGGCTTGGACGGAAATGGCCACCATAACCTGGCTACCGTGGCTAACTTATACCTGGCTACCTGTACCTGGCTACCTTGGCTTGTGCCTGGCTACCTTGTACCCGGCTACCTTGTGTCTGGATAGCTTGCAGCTGGCTAGCTTGTCCCTACCTGTCGGGCAGCAGCCTCATGCCGGCGGTGCAGAGGATGTAGAGGGGCGTCTCCTTGTGCTTGGCCCTGGGGACGTGCGCTGCGGCGAAGCTGAGCAGAGGCTGGAGGTAGCTGCTGGCCTTCTCAGGTGTCTGGGCCAGGGTGGAGATACCTGCAGGCAGCAACACACCTGTGTTAAAACAACCCCTAGCCTAGTTTGCATTACCTTTTTTTAGAAAGGCTTTTTAAAACACGCACTGCATAGTCAAATACATTTATTTAGATTTTTATATAGTCAGCTCGGTGCCACAAATCCATGACTCAAACTACTGAGAGCCTTTCTGAACCCAAAGTTTCCGTCTGTGTACATTTTGTTTTTTCTCATGGTATATCTCTTTGGTAACCGGTGGGATTTGAATCTCAAACATGACCACTTCTATTTGAGAACATTCATTACGTTCTGTCTGTCTGTCGCAGACAGACAGACAGTCCCCACTCTGAGATAAGGTTTGTAAATTCAATTGTATTTTACATTTAGGGCATTTGGCAGACACTTTTATCCAAAGCGACTTACAAAGAGACCATTAGTTGAAGGAGACAGCAATATATCTCTGTGGTACATAAAGATAAGAATAGAGCAGGTTTCAAGCATTCATAGTTACAAGGCTAATAGAAGGAGTTTCATAATTGCTAGGTTGCCTGCATAATATCTGGGATAAGAGCAGACGTGCCATTCTGAGTTATATAATATTACCAACATCTAAGAACATATAATATTCATGTGTTCAACACATGACGATACACGACAATTCAAAAAGGTAAACAAAACAAGCAAAACAAATCATTTCGGTCAGATCTCAATCAGACACGCAAAGCGGTCAACACGTCCCGCTTGAGACGCTCGGCTAAGTGACGCGGGGCGGATTACGGACAGCACAGGAGCGCAGGGATAAGGGTTTTAATGTCGTACCGGGAGGCATTTTAATAACTACACTTGTGTATCTAATCGTTTGGCCCGTGACGGGAAGAGATAAAGCCACATGTGCACAAAACACTGCCAACGTAGCTCAACCGCCCTAGCCTCCACTTCCCATCACATCAGCTGACCAAAGTCCATTTCTACGAGATATAAGTGTGTGTATATATATATGTGTGTATATATATATATATATATATATATATATATATATATATATCCTTTATCTACACATACAGCTATATCCACACAGGCGTATGGAAGGCTTGTTTTAGCCACAGCCAACTGGTATCTGCCATTTAGTTAACAACATAGTTTCGCTGCTCACACACGCGAGGAGCCTTATGTCGGGGCTAAGCGACCTGCTGCTGCTAGCAGCTGTTGTGTAGCGACGGCGCTAGCAGCACACACACTGCCAACACTCGGTCGCCAGCTGAGAGATGTCGTTGTGCATAAAGACGAGCATCTCCATGAAGCCTCACAGCGGCCAAGACTTAAACGTGTGCGTGTGTGTGTTTGTGTGTGTGTGTGTGTGTCCCTGAATGTTGATTAGTGAGATGGGCTCATTTAGGTGGACCGGCATGATTTCACTGTAAAATTTCTTGTTCTTGTTGTAATATTGCCATGATAGTTGGTGTGTGTACTAGAGCTGAATGATATGGTAAAAATGTACCACAGCAATATATTGCTGTCTCCATCAACAAATATTCTCTTTGTACGTCTGCCAAATGCCCTAAATATAAATGTAAAAAACTGGTGGGACGTTTGGTGGGATTGATCTTCTTTTTTTTTTATGATCACAATTTTTATTTTCACTGAAAAAACTATCATGATGTGACATTTGTTAGGTTATGTACCAAACAAGATGTTTTCGACAAAAGAATGGCGACCAGAGCATCTCTGCAGCACTGCAGTCCACTTCATGTAGATGGTGTTGGAAATGTACATTCGCACATATTCACTTTAAAACTGCAGCTCCTATGATTTGGATGATGCACTTGGCCATATTATAATTTCGATAATATTTGGATGGATTGTTCAGCCCAGTTTTGCATGGGAAATTAAGTTTGGGATTTTGGGGTATTTTCACAAAGTTTGATGGCAAAAGTCAACTATTCACCGATAACGGAGAATTTAAATGAAGCTGGAAAACGCACACAAAAAGTGATTCTAGATTTAGGAGTCTGGGTATTCTGTTGTTGGGGGATATCAAGTGTTCATTCAATCACACCAGGCCTGGTATCTGGTGGATCTCAGCTGGCCGAGAGCATAGTAATAACAATAATAATAATAATAACATGTATTTGTATAGCACCTTTCATACATAAAATGCAGCTCAAAGTGCTTTACATTATGGCATTAAAAAACAACACACATATAATAACAGAATAAATAAGATCCAATAAAAAGGCAGAGAAAAAGTTGTGAAAATGGTAGCAGAAAAAGACAAAAACATACTAAATTAACTAAGGACTAGCGCAGGACTAGCATGTGCTCGGCCCCGGCCCTGCGTCCTGAAAGCTCACCAGGTTTGATCTTCTTGACGACGGGTTTCCTCTCGTGGTCCTTCATCTGCTGGATGTCCAGCAGGGTGTGGGGGTTCCCGTTGTGCGGCGGCCAGTAGTACACGAAGACCCTGGAGCCGCTGCTGCCGCAGTCCACCACCACGCCGTAGTTGAGCGCCGGGTCCTGCAGGTCTGTGGCCTCCATGGACTCGGCCAGTGAGAGGTACCTTGTATGTACAGGGTGGAGGGGAGGGGGGGGGGGGGGGGGGTGCCACAGTAGCTCAGGAGGTAAGAGCGGTTTTCTGGCAAACGGGAAGGTTGCTGGTTCGATCCCCGGGCTCTGCCTCCTAGCTAAGTGTGGAGGTGTCTCTGAGCAAGACACCACCTAACCCTAACTGCTCCTGACGTGTTGGTTGTTACCTTGCATGGTTGACACCAACGTCGGTGTGAATGTGAGGCAATACTGTAAAGCACTTTGGATAAAAGTGCTTTATAAATGCAATCCATTTACTATTTACCTTGTAGTGAATTCACAATGGAGGAGGAGTTGGGGGGCGCAGATACTTTTGGGAGTCGAACACACAAACCACTAGACTATCCTGCTGCCACCACACAGAACATAGACGATTCATAAAGATGGGGACATGATGATGGGTGAGACAACAGCTCAGGAGGTAAGAGTGGTTGTCTGGCAAACAGGAAGGTTGCTGGTTCGATCCCCGGGCTCCCCCGAAGCTAAGTTAAGCTGTCGAGGTGTCCCTGAGCAAGGGACACCTAACATCAACTGCTCCTGACGAGCTGGCTGTTTGCCACCTTGCACGGTTGACGCTGCTGTCGGTGAATGAATGTGTGTGTGACTGTGGGGCAATGTTGTAAAATGCATTGGATAATAGCGCTATCCATTTCCCATTTACCGAAGAAAATGTTACTTGACCCTAACATCCGTGTAGCCTCTGTCATTCCACAAGTGGCTTGACAGAAGTTACATCTAATGGTGGCATTGTGTCGGTGTCTATAATAATCATCTCTAAACACTCAACCATCTTTAGCCTAAACTTTAACCATGTGTAGTAGTAGTAGTAGTAGTAGTATTATTGCATGTAATTGTTTTTTGGTTCTTTTGTTACTGTTTTACACAATTTTCTTTTATATTTTTATTGCATTTACGGTGTCAGTTGTTTTTTTTAATCATGTAAAGTGACTGAGTACCTTTTAAAACGCTGTATAAATAAAATGTATTATTATTATTATTCTTATTGCGTCCTAGTGACTGTTCCTACTGACTTGTTGGCTGAGGCGCGGCGGTGGGGCCCCCAGAGCTGGTGACGGTAGGAGGAGAAGGGGAGAAGCACGATGCAGGTGAGGAGCAGCAGGAACAGGAGCAGCCTCTGGCGGGGAGCACAGCCCAGGGAGAGCAGGGAGACGCTGCAGTACCAGGAGGCCGGCAGGCAGGAGAACGTGATCCTAGCGGCCGGAAGGAGGAAGCAAAGAAAACGGGGGGGTTTGTTTGAGTCAAATGTAACTCAGTCCATTTTATGTATAAAGCGCCTTTCAAAACCAGAGTCACAAGGTGCAGTACAATCCACACAATGAGAAAAAATAGATACGAGATAAAAGTTACAAACGGGAAATAACAATATGAGAACAATAACACACTAAAATGACCCAGGGCGCAAACACGCAAGTCAAATACAGACAATAAAAACGACAAAACTACACAGAAAGACAAGCCCACATTACAGAACAAAGCTCAGCTGACCAAACAGGTGAGTTTTTAACAGTTTCTTAAAGCTGTCGACTGACTGCTTTGTTTTATTGCGAGGGGAAGACGGTTACAGAGGGTGGGGGACACAACTGAAAAAGCTTGGTCCCCTTTAGTTTGAAGCTTAGACTTCGGGACGGCCTTAAAAGTTATTTTAAATCACTTATAAAGCACGACACGGGTTGGCCCCGTTTTATATTTCTGAATTATTGTGTCCCCTGTCGACGGTGAGATCACTGAAGTCTTCTGACTGAGGCTACCCGGACACATGGCAAGGTAAGCTTCGGGTGGCATGTTGCCCTGTATACAAACTCTGTGGCTTTGGTTTTTCTCGTCATTGAACAGTGTGAGTGTTAAAATTCGTCTCATTATCGGTACTGTAATTAGGCAGGTCACGTGTTAAGAAATGGTGTAATAACAATTTCCCTCCCAGGATCTGCCCCTAATGGATTACAATGCATTGTGTGTATGTAATAATTATTAGCGTCAGTGTGTATGTAATCTATTAGCGAGGCTAATAGAACGAGTGTCATCATTGCTAGGTTGCCTGCATAATAGCTGGGATAAGAGCAGAAGTGCCATTCTGAGTGCATTACCAACATCTAAGAACATACAATATGCGAAGCAATGCTAAGTACTATTAATAATGCCAAGAGATTGTACATATCTATACAGTATGACAATAGACATCGAAATGATTGACAAACAAGCAATGCAGCACTACTGCAGAATAATGAGGAGGATATCTGGTCATACACGTGTAATAATCTACTGATTAGAAATCACTGATGGTGTCGTCATTCACTACCTGTGGGTCCAGATTGGGAAACAGTTTAATGCAGTCACTCCCTATATAAGCAAATGGTCAATGGATTGCATTTATATAGCATTTTTATCCAAAGCTCTTTACAGTTGCCTCACATTCACCCATTCATACACCGACGGCGGTGTCAACCATGCAAGGTAACAACCAACACGTCAGTAGCAGGTGGTGTCTTGCTCAGGGACACCTCAACACCAATATACATCGTAGACCACACATTACACCAGTGTTGGCCAATTAATTGCAGAAGGGATTTAAGGCCTCAGTCAGAAGACTTCAGTGATCTCACCGTCGACAGGGGACACAATAATTCAGAAATATAAAACGGGGCCAACCCGTGTCGTGCTTTATAAGTGATTTAAAATAACTTTTAAGGCCGTCCCGAAGTCTAAGCTTCAAACTAAAGGGGACCAAGCTTTTTCAGTTGTGTCCCCCACCCTCTGTAACCGTCTTCCCCTCGCAATGAAACAAAGCAGTCAGTCGACAGCTTTAAGAAACTGTTAAAAACTCACCTGTTGGTTCAGCTGAGCTTTGTTCTGTAATGTGGGCTTGTCTTTCTGTGTAGTTTTGTCGTTTTTATTGTCCTGTATTTGACTTGCGTGTTGCGCCCTGGGTCATTTTAGTGTGTTATGTTCTCATATTTGTTATTTCCCGTTTGTAACTTTTATCTCGTAGTCTATTTTTTCTCATTGTGTGGATTGTTACTGCACCTTGTGACTCTGGTTTTGAAAGGCGCTTTATATACATAAAATGGACTGAGTTACATTTGACTCAAACCAAACCCCCCCGTTTTCTTTTGCTTCCTCCTTCCGGCCGCTAGGATCACGTTCTCCTGCCTGCCGGCCTCCCTGGTACTGCAGCGTCTCCCTGCTCTCCCTGGGCTGTGCCTCCCCGCCAGAGGGTTCTTTTTTATGTTCTTACACCAATTTTTTTTATATGTTTTATTGCTTGATTTAGTGTTCAGTTGTATTTTTTAATTCATTAAAGTTGACTGATACCTTTGAAAACCGCCTGGTTAATCAAAATTTTAAATAGTATTATTATTATTATTGCTTATTGCGTCCTATGGTGATGTTCCTACTGATTGTTGGCTTGATGTGCGCTGCGTGGGCCCAGAGCCTGTGTGACTGGTAGGAGGAGAAGGAGAAAGCACGATTGCAGGTGAGGAGCAAGCAGAACAGTAGCAG